>JBBBDQ010026575.1:0-2500 GCA_037127315.1 Ascarosepion bandense | reverse complement strand
AGAGAGAGACTGAGATAGATATAGATGGGCTAGATAGATAGATAGATGGGAAGGGGAGGCTGAAAAGGATGTAGATAGATGATAGATAGATGGGTGGGTGGGTGGAACAAATAGGAACAGACTAAGATGGTGATGATAGATATAGATGAATGCGCGCGCATGGGTGGAGACAGAACTTAGATAGATAGATAGATAGATAGATAGGTAGATAGATATAGGAAGGGCTGGCAAAGGGATAGACAGGTAGATAGATAGATATAGATATAGATGATAGATGGGGGGGAGATAGATATATAGATAGATAGATAGATAGATAGATAGATAGATAGATAGATAGGAAGAGACTGAGATAGATAGATAGATAGATAGATAGATAGGAAGAGACTGAGATAGATAGATAGATAGATAGATAGGAAGAGACTGAGATAGATAGATAGATAGATAGATAGGAACAGACAGATAGATAGATAGATAGGAACAGACTTAGATAGATAGATAGATAGATAGATAGATAGATAGATAGGAAGGAGGCTGAGATAGATAGATAGATAGATAGATAGATAGATAGATAGGAAGAGACTGAGATAGATAGATAGATAGATAGGAAGAGACTGAGATAGATAGATAGATAGATAGATAGATAGATAGATAGAAAGAGACTGAGATAGATAGATAGATAGATAGATAGGAAGAGACTGAGATAGATAGATAGATAGATAGATAGAGACAGACTGAGATAGATAGATAGATAGGAACAGACTTAGATAGATAGATAGATAGATAGATAGATAGGAAGAGACTGAGATAGATAGATAGATAGATAGATAGATAGATAGGAACAGACTGAGATAGATAGATAGATAGGAACAGACTTAGATAGATAGATAGATAGATAGATAGATAGATAGGAAGAGACTGAGATAGATAGATAGATAGATAGATAGATAGATAGGAAGAGACTGAGATAGATAGATAGATAGATAGATAGATAGATAGATAGATAGGAAGAGACTGAGATAGATAGATAGATAGATAGATAGATAAATGTTAACAGACTGAGATAGATAGATAGATAGATAGATAGATAGATAGATAGATAGATAGATATGAGTGAGATAGATAGATAGATAGATAGATAGATAGATAGATAGATAGATAGATAGATAGGAAGAGACTGAGAGATAGATAGATAGATAGATAGGAAGAGACTGAGATAGATAGATAGATAGATAGATAGATAGGAAGAGACTGAGATAGATAGATAGATAGATAGATAGAAGGAACTGAGATAGATAGATAGATAGATAGATAGGAACAGACTGAGATAGATAGATAGGAACAGACTTAGATAGATAGATAGATAGATAGATAGATAGATAGATAGATAGATAGGAAGAGACTGAGATAGATAGATAGATAGATAGATAGATAGATAGATAGATAGGAAGAGACTGAGATAGATAGATAGATAGATAGGAAGAGACTGAGATAGATAGATAGATAGATAGATAGATAGATAGGAAGAGACTGAGATAGACAGATAGATAGATAGATAGGAAGAGACTGAGATAGATAGATAGATAGATAGATAGGAACAGACTGAGATAGATAGATAGATAGGACAGACTTAGATAGATAGATAGATAGATAGATAGATAGGAAGAGACTGAGATAGATAGATAGATAGATAGATAGATAGATAGATAGGAAGAGACTGAGATAGATAGATAGATAGATAGGAAGAGACTGAGATAGATAGATAGATAGATAGATAGAAGAGACTGAGATAGATAGATAGATAGATAGATAGATAGATAGATAGGAACAGACTTAGATAGATAGATAGATAGATAGATAGATAGATAGATAGGAAGAGACTGAGATAGATAGATAGATAGATAGATAGATAGATAGGAAGAGACTGAGATAGATAGATAGATAGATAGGAAGAGACTGAGATAGATAGATAGATAGATAGATAGATAGATAGATAGGAAGAGAGACTGAGATAGATAGATAGATAGATAGATAGGAAGAGACTGAGATAGATAGATAGATAGATAGATAGGAACAGACTGAGATAGATAGATAGATATTAACAGACTTAGATAGATAGATAGATAGATAGATAGATAGATAGGAATAGGAGAGACTGAGATAGATAGATAGATAGATAGATAGATAGGAAGAGACTGAGATAGATAGATAGATAGATAGATAGATAGGAAGAGACTGAGATAGATAGATAGATAGATAGATAGGAAGAGACTGAGATAGATAGATAGATAGATAGATAAGAACAGACTGAGATAGATAGATAGATAGGAACAGACTTAGTTAGATAGATAGATAGATAGATAGATAGGAAGAGACTGAGATAGATAGATAGATAGATAGATAGATAGATAGATAGGAAGAGACTGAGATAGATAGATAGATAGATAGATAGATAGAAGGAGACTGAGATAGATAGATAGATAGATAGATAGATAGATATTAA
>JBBBDQ010026573.1:12500-17500 GCA_037127315.1 Ascarosepion bandense | reverse complement strand
TATTAACAGACTGAGATAGATAGATAGATAGATAGATAGATAGATAGATAGATAGATATTAACAGACTGTGATAGATAGATAGATAGATAGATAGATAGATAGATATTAACAGACTGAGATAGATAGATAGATAGATAGATAGATAGATAGATAGATAGATATTAATGAATGATAGATAGATAGATAGATAGATAGATAGATAGATAGATAGATAGATAGATAGATAGATATTAACAGACTGAGATAGATAGATAGATAGATAGATAGATAGATATTAACAGACTGTGATAGATAGATAGATAGATAGATAGATAGATAGATAGATAGATAGATATTAACAGACTGAGATAGATAGATAGATAGATAGATAGATAGATATTAACAGACTGTGATAGATAGATAGATAGATAGATAGATAGATAGATAGATAGATAGATAGATATTAACAACTGAGATAGATAGATAGATAGATAGATAGATAGATAGATAGATAGATAGATATTAACAGACTGAGATAGATAGATAGATAGATAGATAGATAGATAGATAGATATTAACAGACTGAGATAGATAGATAGATAGATAGATAGATAGATAGATAGATAGATAGATAGATGATAACAGACTGAGATAGATAGATAGATAGATAGATAGATAGATAGATATTAACAGACTGAGATAGATAGATAGATAGATAGATAGATAGATAGATATTAACAGACTGAGATAGATAGATAGATAGATAGATAGATAGATAGATAGATGATAACAACTGTGAGATAGATAGATAGATAGATAGATAGATAGATAGATAGATAGATAGATAGATAGATATTAACAGACTGAGATAGATAGATAGATAGATAGATAGATAGATAGATAGATAGATATTAACAGACTGAGATAGATAGATAGATAGATAGATAGATAGATAGATAGATAGATATTAACAGACTGAGATAGATAGATAGATAGATAGATAGATAGATAGATAGATAGATATTAACAGACAGAGATAGATAGATAGATAGATAGATAGATAGATAGATATTAACAGACTGAGATAGATAGATAGATAGATAGATAGATATTAACAGACAGATAGATAGATAGATAGATAGATAGATAGATAGATATTAACAGACTGAGATAGATAGATAGATAGATAGATAGATAGATAGATAGATAGATAGATAGATATTAACAGACTGAGATAGATAGATAGATAGATAGATAGATAGATAGATAGATAGATAGATAGATAGATAGATATTAACAGACTGAGATAGATAGATAGATAGATAGATAGATAGATAGATAGATAGATATTAACAGACTGTGATAGATAGATAGATAGATAGATAGATAGATAGATAGATAGATAGATAGATATTAACAGACTGAGATAGATAGATAGATAGATAGATAGATAGATAGATAGATAGATATTAACAGACTGAGATAGATAGATAGATAGATAGATAGATAGATATTAACAGACTGAGATAGATAGATAGATAGATAGATAGATAGATAGATAGATAGATAGATAGATAGATATTAACAGACTGAGATAGATAAATAGATAGATAGATAGATAGATAGATAGATATTAACAGACTGTGATAGATAGATAGATAGATAGATAGATAGATAGATAGATAGATAGATAGATAGATAGATATTAACAGACTGAGATAGATAGATAGATAGATAGATAGATAGATAGATAGATATTAACAGACTGAGATAGATAGATAGATAGATAGATAGATAGATAGATAGATAGATAACAGACTGAGATAGATAGATAGATAGATAGATAGATAGATAGATAGATAGATAGATATTAACAGACTGAGATAGATAGATAGATAGATAGATAGATAGATAGATAGATATTAACAGACTGAGATAGATAGATAGATAGATAGATAGATAGATATTAACAGACTGAGATAGATAGATAGATAGATAGATAGATAGATAGATATTAACAGACTGAGATAGATAGATAGATAGATAGATAGATAGATAGATAGATAGATAGATAGATAGATAGATATTAACAGACTGAGATAGATAGATAGATAGATAGATAGATATTAACAGACTGAGATAGATAGATAGATAGATAGATAGATAGATAGATAGATATTAACAGACTGAGATAGATAGATAGATAGATAGATTAGATAGATAGATAGATATTAACAGACTGAGATAGATAGATAGATAGATAGATAGATAGATAGATAGATAGATAGATATTAACAGACTGAGATAGATAGATAGATAGATAGATAGATATTAACAGACTGAGATAGATAGATAGATAGATAGATAGATAGATAGATAGATAGATAGATAGATAGATATTAACAGACTGAGATAGATAGATAGATAGATAGATAGATAGATAGATAGATAGATAGATAGATATTAACAGACTGAGATAGATAGATAGATAGATAGATAGATAGATAGATATTAACAGACTGAGATAGATAGATAGATAGATAGATAGATAGATAGATAGATAGATATTAACAGACTGAGATAGATAGATAGATAGATAGATAGATAGATAGATAGATAGATAGATAGATATTAACAGACTGTGATAGATAGATAGATAGATAGATAGATAGATAGATAGATAGATATAGATAGATAGATAGATAGATATTAACAGACTGAGATAGATAGATAGATAGATAGATAGATAGATAGATAGATAGATATTAACAGACTGAGATAGATAGATAGATAGATAGATAGATAGATAGATAGATAGATAGATAGATATTAACAGACTGAGATAGATAGATAGATAGATAGATAGATAGATAGATAGATAGATAGATAGATAGATAGATATTAACAGACTGAGATAGATAGATAGATAGATAGATAGATAGATAGATAGATATTAACAGACTGAGATAGATAGATAGATAGATAGATAGATAGATAGATAGATAGATAGATGATATTAACAGACTGAGATAGATAGATAGATAGATAGATAGATAGATAGATAGATAGATAGATAGATAGATTGATATTAACAGACTGAGATAGATAGATAGATAGATAGATAGATAGATAGATAGATAGATAGATAGATATTAACAGACTGAGATAGATAGATAGATAGATAGATAGATAGATAGATAGATAGATAGATAGATATTAACAGACTGAGATAGATAGATAGATAGATAGATAGATAGATAGATAGATAGATAGATAGATAGATAGATATATATTAACAGACTGTGATAGATAGATAGATAGATAGATAGATAGATAGATAGATAGATAGATAGATATTAACAGACTGAGATAGATAGATAGATAGATAGATAGATAGATAGATAGATAGATATTAACAGACTGAGATAGATAGATAGATAGATAGATAGATAGATAGATATTAACAGACTGTGATAGATAGATAGATAGATAGATAGATAGATAGATAGATAGATATTAACAGACTGTGATAGATAGATAGATAGATAGATAGATAGATAGATAGATAGATATTAACAGACTGTGATAGATAGATAGATAGATAGATAGATAGATAGATAGATAGATAGATAGATATTAACAGACTGTGATAGATAGATAGATAGATAGATAGATAGATAGATATTAACAGACTGTGATAGATAGATAGATAGATAGATAGATAGATAGATAGATAGATAGATAGATAGATATTAACAGACTGTGATAGATAGATAGATAGATAGATAGATAGATAGATAGATAGATAGATATTAACAGACTGTGATAGATAGATAGATAGATAGATAGATAGATAGATAGATAGATAGATAGATAGATAGATAGATATTAACAGACTGAGATAGATAGATAGATAGATAGATAGATAGATAGATAGATATTAACTGACTGTGATAGATAGATAGATAGATAGATAGATAGATAGATAGATAGATAGATAGATAGATATTAACAGACTGAGATAGATAGATAGATAGATAGATAGATATTAACAGACTGTGATAGATAGATAGATAGATAGATAGATAGATAGATATTAACACACTGAGATAGATAGATAGATAGATAGATAGATATTAACAGACGATTGATAGATAGATAGATAGATAGATAGATAGATAGATAGATAGATAGATAGATATTAACAGACTGAGATAGATAGATAGATAGATAGATAGATATTAACAGACTGTGATAGATAGATAGATAGATAGATAGATAGATAGATAGATAGATATTAACAGACTGAGATAGATAGATAGATAGATAGATAGATAGATAGATAGATAGATAGATAGATATTAACAGACTGAGATAGATAGATAGATAGATAGATAGATAGATAGATAGATAGATAGATATTAACAGACTGAGATAGATAGATAGATAGATAGATAGATAGATAGATAGATAGATATTAACAGACTGAGATAGATAGATAGATAGATAGATAGATAGATAGATAGATAGATAGATAGATATTAACAGACTGAGATAGATAGATAGATAGATAGATAGATAGATAGATAGATAGATAGATATTAACAGACTGAGATAGATAGATAGATAGATAGATAGATAGATAGATAGATATTAACAGACTGTGATAGATAGATAGATAGATAGATAGATAGATAGATAGATAGATAGATAGATATTAACAGACTGTGATAGATAGATAGATAGATAGATAGATAGATAGATAGATAGATAGATAGATATTAACAGACTGTGATAGATAGATAGATAGATAGATAGATAGATAGATAGATAGATAGATATTAACAGACTGTGATAGATAGATAGATAGATAGATAGATAGATAGATAGATAGATAGATAGATATTAACAGACTGTGATAGATAGATAGATAGATAGATAGATAGATAGATAGATATTAACAGACTGTGATAGATAGATAGATAGATAGATAGATAGATAGATAGATAGATAGATAGAT
>JBBBDQ010026571.1:0-15129 GCA_037127315.1 Ascarosepion bandense | reverse complement strand
ATTACAGTACATTACACATAATTATTGATGACACAGTACATCATACAGTCGATTACAAAGTACATTACACATAATTATTGATGACACAGTACATCATACAGTCGATTACAAACAGTACATTACACATAATTATTGATGACACAGTACATCATACAGTCGATTACACAGTACATTATACATAATTATTGATGACACAGTACATCATACAGTCGATTACACAGTACATTACACATAATTATTGATGACACAGTACATCATACAGTCGATTACAAAGTACATTACACATAATTATTGATGACACAGTACATCATACAGTCGATTACACAGTACATTACACATAATTATTGATGACACAGTACATCATACAGTCGATTACACAGTACATTACACATAATTATTGATGACACAGTACATTATACATAATTATTGATGACACAGTACATCATACAGTCGATTACAGTACATTACACATAATTATTGATGACACAGTACATCATACAGTCGATTACAAAGTACATTACACATAATTATTGATGACACAGTACATCATACAGTCGATTACAGTACATTACACATAATTATTGATGACACAGTACATCATACAGTCGATTACAGTACATTACACATAATTATTGATGACACAGTACATCATACAGTCGATTACAGTATTACATACATTACATAATTATTGATGACACAGTACATCATACAGTCGATTACAAAGTACATTACACATAATTATTGATGACACAGTACATCATACAGTCGATTACAAACAGTACATTACACATAATTATTGATGACACAGTACATCATACAGTCGATTACAAAGTACATTACACATAATTATTGATGACACAGTACATCATACAGTCGATTACAAAGTACATTACACATAATTATTGATGACACAGTACATCATACAGTCGATTACAAACAGTACATTACACATAATTATTGATGACACAGTACATCATACAGTCGATTACAAAGTACATTACACATAATTATTGATGACACAGTACATCATACAGTCGATTACAAAGTACATTACACATAATTATTGATGACACAGTACATCATACAGTCGATTACACAGTACATTACACATAATTATTGATGACACAGTACATCATACAGTCGATTACACAGTACATTACACATAATTATTGATGACACAGTACATCATACAGTCGATTACACAGTACATTACACATAATTATTGATGACACAGTACATCATACAGTCGATTACACAGTACATTACACATAATTATTGATGACACAGTACATCATACAGTCGATTACAGTACATTACACATAATTATTGATGACACAGTACATCATACAGTCGATTACACAGTACATTACACATAATTATTGATGACACAGTACATCATACAGTCGATTACACAGTACATTATACATAATTATTGATGACACAGTACATCATACAGTCGATTACACAGTACATTACACATAATTATTGATGACACAGTACATCATACAGTCGATTACACAGTAGCATTACACATAACTTATTGATGACACAGTACATCATACAGTCGATTACACAGTACATTACACATAATTATTGATGACACAGTACATCATACAGTCGATTACACAGTACATTACACATAATTATTGATGACACAGTACATCATACAGTCGATTACACAGTACATTACACATAATTATTGATGAGACAGTACATCATACAGTCGATTACACAGTACATTACACATAATTATTGATGACACAGTACATCATACAGTCGATTACACAGTACATTATACATAATTATTGATGACACAGTACATCATACAGTCGATTACACAGTACATTACACATAATTATTGATGAGACAGTACATCATACAGTCGATTACACAGTACATTACACATAATTATTGATGACACAGTACATCATACAGTCGATTACAGTACATTACACATAATTATTGATGACACGTACATCATACAGTCGATTACACAGTACATTACACATAATTATTGATGACACAGTACATCATACAGTCGATTACACAGTACATTACACATAATTATTGATGACACAGTACATCATACAGTCGATTACACAGTACATTACACATAATTATTGATGAGACAGTACATCATACAGTCGATTACACAGTACATTACACATAATTATTGATGACACAGTACATCATACAGTCGATTACACAGTACATTACACATAATTATTGATGACACAGTACATCATACAGTCGATTACACAGTACATTACACATAATTATTGATGAGACAGTACATCATACAGTCGATTACACAGTACATTACACATAATTATTGATGACACAGTACATCATACAGTCGATTACACAGTACATTACACATAATTATTGATGAGACAGTACATCATACAGTCGATTACACAGTACATTACACATAATTATTGATGAGACAGTACATCATACAGTCGATTACACAGTACATTACACATAATTATTGATGACACAGTACATCATACAGTCGATTACACAGTACATTACACATAATTATTGATGAGACAGTACATCATACAGTCGATTACACAGTACATTACACATAATTATTGATGAGACAGTACATCATACAGTTTATCAGTTAATACAGTACATTACACATAATTATTGATGACACAGTACATCATACAGTCGATTACACAGTACATTACACATAATTATTGATGAGACAGTACATCATACAGTCGATTACACAGTACATTACACATAATTATTGATGACACAGTACATCATACAGTCGATTACACAGTACATTACACATAATTATTGATGAGACAGTACATCATACAGTCGATTACACAGTACATTACACATAATTATTGATGAGACAGTACATCATACAGTCGATTACACAGTACGTACACATAATTATTGATGAGACAGTACATCATACAGTCGATTACACAGTACATTACACATAATTATTGATGACACAGTACATCATACAGTCGATTACACAGTACATTACACATAATTATTGATGACACAGTACATCATACAGTCGATTACACAGTACATTACACATAATTATTGATGAGACAGTACATCATACAGTCGATTACACAGTACATTACACATAATTATTGATGACGCAGTACATCATACAGTCGATTACACAGTACATTACACATAATTATTGATGAGACAGTACATCATACAGTCGATTACAAAAGTACATTACACATAATTATTGATGAGACAGTACATCATACAGTCGATTACACAGTACATTACACATAATTATTGATGACACAGTACATCATACAGTCGATTACACAGTACATTACACATAATTATTGATGAGACAGTACATCATACAGTCGATTACACAGTACATTACACATAATTATTGATGACACAGTACATCATACAGTCGATTACACAGTACATTACACATAATTATTGATGACACAGTACATCATACAGTCGATTACACAGTACATTACACATAATTATTGATGAGACAGTACATCATACAGTCGATTACAAAGTACATTACACATAATTATTGATGACACAGTACATCATACAGTCGATTACACAGTACATTACACATAATTATTGATGAGACAGTACATCATACAGTCGATTACACAGTACATTACACATAATTATTGATGAGACAGTACATCATACAGTCGATTACACAGTACATTACACATAATTATTGATGACACAGTACATCATACAGTCGATTACACAGTACATTACACATAATTATTGATGAGACAGTACATCATACAGTCGATTACACAGTACATTACACATAATTATTGATGACACAGTACATTCATACAGTCGATTACACAGTACATTACACATAATTATTGATGACACAGTATCATACAGTCGATTACACAGTACATTACACATAATTATTGATGACACAGTACATCATACAGTCGATTACACAGTACATTACACATAATTATTGATGAGACAGTACATCATACAGTCGATTACAGTACATTACACATAATTATTGATGACACAGTACATCATACAGTCGATTACACAGTACATTACACATAATTATTGATGAGACAGTACATCATACAGTCGATTACACAGTACATTACACATAATTATTGATGACACAGTACATCATACAGTCGATTACACAGTACATTACACATAATTATTGATGAGACAGTACATCATACAGTCGATTACAAACAGTACATTACACATAATTATTGATGAGACAGTACATCATACAGTCGATTACACAGTACATTACACATAATTATTGATGACACAGTACATCATACAGTCGATTACACAGTACATTACACATAATTATTGATGAGACAGTACATCATACAGTCGATTACAAACAGTACATTACACATAATTATTGATGAGACAGTACATCATACAGTCGATTACACAGTACATTACACATAATTATTGATGACACAGTACATCATACAGTCGATTACACAGTACATTACACATAATTATTGATGAGACAGTACATCATACAGTCGATTACACAGTACATTACACATAATTATTGATGAGACAGTACATCATACAGTCGATTACACAGTACATTACACATAATTATTGATGACACAGTACATCATACAGTCGATTACACAGTACATTACACATAATTATTGATGAGACAGTACATCATACAGTCGATTACAAACAGTACATTACACATAATTATTGATGACACAGTACATCATACAGTCGATTACACAGTACATTACACATAATTATTGATGACACAGTACATCATACAGTCGATTACACAGTACATTACACATAATTATTGATGAGACAGTACATCATACAGTCGATTACAAAGTACATTACACATAATTATTGATGAGACAGTACATCATACAGTCGATTACACAGTACATTACACATAATTATTGATGACACAGTACATCATACAGTCGATTACACAGTACATTACACATAATTATTGATGAGACAGTACATCATACAGTCGATTACAAAGTACATTACACATAATTATTGATGAGACAGTACATCATACAGTCGATTACACAGTACATTACACATAATTATTGATGACACAGTACATCATACAGTCGATTACAAAGTACATTACACATAATTATTGATGAGACAGTACATCATACAGTCGATTACACAGTACATTACACATAATTATTGATGACACAGTACATCATACAGTCGATTACAAAGTACATTACACATAATTATTGATGAGACAGTACATCATACAGTCGATTACACAGTACATTACACATAATTATTGATGACACAGTACATCATACAGTCGATTACACAGTACATTACACATAATTATTGATGAGACAGTACATCATACAGTCGATTACAAAGTACATTACACATAATTATTGATGAGACAGTACATCATACAGTCGATTACACAGTACATTACACATAATTATTGATGACACAGTACATCATACAGTCGATTACACAGTACATTACACATAATTATTGATGAGACAGTACATCATACAGTCGATTACAAAGTACATTACACATAATTATTGATGAGACAGTACATCATACAGTCGATTACACAGTACATTACACATAATTATTGATGACACAGTACATCATACAGTCGATTACACAGTACATTACACATAATTATTGATGAGACAGTACATCATACAGTCGATTACACAGTACATTACACATAATTATTGATGACACAGTACATCATACAGTCGATTACACAGTACATTACACATAATTATTGATGAGACAGTACATCATACAGTCGATTACAAAAGTACATTACACATAATTATTGATGAGACAGTACATCATACAGTCGATTACACAGTACATTACACATAATTATTGATGACACAGTACATCATACAGTCGATTACACAGTACATTACACATAATTATTGATGAGACAGTACATCATACAGTCGATTACAAAGTACATTACACATAATTATTGATGAGACAGTACATCATACAGTCGATTACACAGTACATTACACATAATTATTGATGACACAGTACATCATACAGTCGATTACACAGTACATTACACATAATTATTGATGAGACAGTACATCATACAGTCGATTACAAAGTACATTACACATAATTATTGATGAGACAGTACATCATACAGTCGATTACACAGTACATTACACATAATTATTGATGACACAGTACATCATACAGTCGATTACACAGTACATTACACATAATTATTGATGAGACAGTACATCATACAGTCGATTACACAGTACATTACACATAATTATTGATGAGACAGTACATCATACAGTCGATTACAAACAGTACATTACACATAATTATTGATGACACAGTACATCATACAGTCGATTACACAGTACATTACACATAATTATTGATGAGACAGTACATCATACAGTCGATTACACAGTACATTACACATAATTATTGATGACACAGTACATCATACAGTCGATTACAAAGTACATTACACATAATTATTGATGAGACAGTACATCATACAGTCGATTACACAGTACATTACACATAATTATTGATGACACAGTACATCATACAGTCGATTACACAGTACATTACACATAATTATTGATGAGACAGTACATCATACAGTCGATTACAAACAGTACATTACACATAATTATTGATGACACAGTACATCATACAGTCGATTACAGTACATTACACATAATTATTGATGAGACAGTACATCATACAGTCGATTACACAGTACATTACACATAATTATTGATGACACAGTACATCATACAGTCGATTACACAGTACATTACACATAATTATTGATGACACAGTACATCATACAGTCGATTACACAGTACATTACACATAATTATTGATGAGACAGTACATCATACAGTCGATTACAAACAGTACATTACACATAATTATTGATGAGACAGTACATCATACAGTCGATTACACAGTACATTACACATAATTATTGATGAGACAGTACATCATACAGTCGATTACACAGTACATTACACATAATTATTGATGACACAGTACATCATACAGTCGATTACACAGTACATTACACATAATTATTGATGAGACAGTACATCATACAGTCGATTACAAAGTACATTACACATAATTATTGATGAGACAGTACATCATACAGTCGATTACACAGTACATTACACATAATTATTGATGACACTACATTATACAGTCGATTACACAGTACATTACACATAATTATTGATGACACAGTACATCATACAGTCGATTACACAGTACATTACACATAATTATTGATGACACAGTACATCATACAGTCGATTACACAGTACATTACACACATAATTATTGATGAGACAGTACATCATACAGTCGATTACAGTACATTACACATAATTATTGATGACACAGTACATCATACAGTCGATTACACAGTACATTACACATAATTATTGATGACACAGTACATCATACAGTCGATTACACAGTACATTACACATAATTATTGATGACACAGTACATCATACAGTCGATTACACAGTACATTACACATAATTATTGATGACACAGTACATCATACAGTCGATTACACAGTACATTACACATAATTATTGATGAGACAGTACATCATACAGTCGATTACACAGTACATTACACATAATTATTGATGAGACAGTACATCATACAGTCGATTACACAGTACATTACACATAATTATTGATGACACAGTACATCATACAGTCGATTACACAGTACATTACACATAATTATTGATGACACAGTACATCATACAGTCGATTACACAGTACATTACACATAATTATTGATGACACAGTACATTCATACAGTCGATTACACAGTACATTACACATAATTATTGATGACACAGTACATCATACAGTCGATTACAAACAGTACATTACACATAATTATTGATGAAACACAGTACATCATACAGTCGATTACAAAGTACATTACACATAATTATTGATGACACAGTACATCATACAGTCGATTACACAGTACATTACACATAATTATTGATGAGACAGTACATCATACAGTCGATTACACAGTACATTACACATAATTATTGATGAGACAGTACATCATACAGTCGATTACACAGTACATTACACATAATTATTGATGACACAGTACATCATACAGTCGATTACACAGTACATTACACATAATTATTGATGAGACAGTACATCATACAGTCGATTACAAAGTACATTACACATAATTATTGATGACACGTACATTATACAGTCGATTACACAGTACATTACACATAATTATTGATGACACAGTACATCATACAGTCGATTACACAGTACATTACACATAATTATTGATGACAGTACATCATACAGTCGATTACAAAGTACATTACACATAATTATTGATGACACAGTACATCATACAGTCGATTACACAGTACATTACACATAATTATTGATGACACAGTACATTCATACAGTTCGATTACACAGTACATTACACATAATTATTGATGACACAGTACATTCATACAGTTCGATTACACAGTACATTACACATAATTATTGATGACACAGTACATCATACAGTCGATTACACAGTACATTACACATAATTATTGATGACACAGTACATCATACAGTCGATTACACAGTACATTACACATAATTATTGATGACACAGTACATCATACAGTCGATTACACAGTACATTACACATAATTATTGATGACACTAGATATACATTCGATTACAGTACGATTACAATTAATTATTGATGACACAGTACATTCATACAGTCGAATTATTAAAGTACATTGGACACATAATTATTGATACATACATATACAGTCGATTACACAGTACATTACATTATAATTATTGATGACACAGTACATCATACAGTCGATTACACAGTACATTACACATAATTATTGATGAGACAGTACATCATACAGTCGATTACACAAAGTACATTACACATAATTATTGATGACACAGTACATCATACAGTCGATTACACAGTACATTACACATAATTATTGATGACACAGTACATCATACAGTCGATTACACAGTACATTACACATAATTATTGATGACACAGTACATCATACAGTCGATTACACAGTACATTACACATAATTATTGATGACACAGTACATCATACAGTCGATTACAAAGTACATTACACATAATTATTGATGACACAGTACATCATACAGTCGATTACAAAGTACATTACACATAATTATTGATGACACAGTACATCATACAGTCGATTACACAGTACATTACACATAATTATTGATGACACAGTACATCATACAGTCGATTACAGTACATTACACATAATTATTGATGACACAGTACATCATACAGTCGATTACACAGTACATTACACATAATTATTGATGACACAGTACATCATACAGTCGATTACACAGTACATTACACATAATTATTGATGACACAGTACATCATACAGTCGATTACACAGTACATTACACATAATTATTGATGACACAGTACATCATACAGTCGATTACACAGTACATTACACATAATTATTGATGACACAGTACATCATACAGTCGATTACACAGTACATTACACATAATTATTGATGACACAGTACATCATACAGTCGATTACAGTACATTACACATAATTATTGATGACACAGTACATTCATACAGTCGATTCACAGTACATTACACATAATTATTGATGACACAGTACAGTCATACAGTCGATTACTACACAGTACATTACACATAATTATTGATGACACAGTACATCATACAGTCGATTACACAGTACATTACACATAATTATTGATGACACAGTACATCATACAGTCGATTACACAGTACATTACACATAATTATTGATGAGACAGTACATCATACAGTCGATTACACAGTACATTACACATAATTATTGATGACACAGTACATCATACAGTCGATTACACAGTACATTACACATAATTATTGATGACACAGTACATCATACAGTCGATTACACAGTACATTACACATAATTATTGATGACACAGTACATCATACAGTCGATTACACAGTACATTACACATAATTATTGATGAGACAGTACATCATACAGTCGATTACACAGTACATTACACATAATTATTGATGAGACAGTACATCATACAGTCGATTACACAGTACATTACACATAATTATTGATGACACAGTACATCATACAGTCGATTACACAGTACATTACACATAATTATTGATGAGACAGTACATCATACAGTCGATTACAAACAGTACATTACACATAATTATTGATGACACAGTACATCATACAGTCGATTACACAGTACATTACACATAATTATTGATGAGACAGTACATCATACAGTCGATTACAAACAGTACATTACACACTTAATTATTGATGACACAGTTACCCATTCATACAGTCGATTACACAAGTTGCATTACACATAATTATTGATGACACAGTACATCATACAGTCGATTACACAGTACATTACACATAATTATTGATGAGACAGTACATCATACAGTCGATTAGCACAGTACATTACACATAATTATTGATGACACAGTACATCATACAGTCGATTACACAGTACATTACACATAATTATTGATGACACAGTACATCATACAGTCGATTACACAGTACATTACACATAATTATTGATGAGACAGTACATCATACAGTCGATTACACAGTACATTACACATAATTATTGATGAGACAGTACATCATACAGTCGATTACACAGTACATTACACATAATTATTGATGAGACAGTACATCATACAGTCGATTACACAGTACATTACACATAATTATTGATGAGACAGTACATCATACAGTCGATTACACAGTACATTACACATAATTATTGATGACACAGTACATCATACAGTCGATTACACAGTACATTACACATAATTATTGATGAGACAGTACATCATACAGTCGATTACACAGTACATTACACATAATTATTGATGAGACAGTACATCATACAGTCGATTACAAAGTACATTACACATAATTATTGATGACACAGTACATCATACAGTCGATTACACAGTACATTACACAATAATTATTGATGAGACAGTACATCATACAGTCGATTACACAGTACATTACACATAATTATTGATGAGACAGTACATCATACAGTCGATTACACAGTACATTACACATAATTATTGATGAGACAGTACATCATACAGTCGATTACAAACAGTACATTACACATAATTATTGATGACACAGTACATCATACAGTCGATTACACAGTACATTACACATAATTATTGATGACACAGTACATCATACAGTCGATTACAAAGTACATTACACATAATTATTGATGACACAGTACATCATACAGTCGATTACACAGTACATTACACATAATTATTGATGAGACAGTACATCATACAGTCGATTACACAGTACATTACACATAATTATTGATGAGACAGTACATCATACAGTCGATTACAAACAGTACATTACACATAATTATTGATGACACAGTACATCATACAGTCGATTACACAGTACATTACACATAATTATTGATGAGACAGTACATCATACAGTCGATTACAAACAGTACATTACACATAATTATTGATGACACAGTACATCATACAGTCGATTACACAGTACATTACACATAATTATTGATGACACAGTACATCATACAGTCGATTACACAGTACATTACACATAATTATTGATGACACAGTACATCATACAGTCGATTACACAGTACATTACACATAATTATTGATGACACAGTACATCATACAGTCGATTACACAGTACATTACACATAATTATTGATGACACAGTACATCATACAGTCGATTACACAGTACATTACACATAATTATTGATGACACAGTACATCATACAGTCGATTACACAGTACATTACACATAATTATTGATGACACAGTACATCATACAGTCGATTACACAGTACATTACACATAATTATTGATGACACAGTACATCATACAGTCGATTACACAGTACATTACACATAATTATTGATGACACAGTACATCATACAGTCGATTACACAGTACATTACACATAATTATTGATGACACAGTACATCATACAGTCGATTACACAGTACATTACACATAATTATTGATGACACAGTACATCATACAGTCGATTACACAGTACATTACACATAATTATTGATGACACATACATTATACAGTCGATTACACAGTACATTACACATAATTATTGATGACACAGTACATCATACAGTCGATTACACAGTACATTACACATAATTATTGATGACAACATTACAGTCGACACAGTATTACACATAATTATTGTGAACGTATTACATCATTACACAGTACATTACACATAATTATTGATGACACAGTACATCATACAGTCGATTACACAGTACATTACACATAATTATTGATGACACAGTACATCATACAGTCGATTACACAGTACATTACACATAATTATTGATGACACAGTACATCATACAGTCGATTACACAGTACATTACACATAATTATTGATGACACAGTACATCATACAGTCGATTACACAGTACATTACACATAATTATTGATGACACAGTACATCATACAGTCGATTACACAGTACATTACACATAATTATTGATGACACAGTACATCATACAGTCGATTACACAGTACATTACACATAATTATTGATGACACAGTACATCATACAGTCGATTACACAGTACATTACACATAATTATTGATGACACAGTACATCATACAGTCGATTACAGTAGTACATTACACATAATTATTGATGACACAGTACATCATACAGTCGATTACACAGTACATTACACATAATTATTGATGACACAGTACATCATACAGTCGATTACACAGTACATTACACATAATTATTGATGACACAGTACATCATACAGTCGATTACACAGTACATTACACATAATTATTGATGACACAGTACATCATACAGTCGAATTACACAGTACATTACACATAATTATTGATGACACAGTACATCATACAGTCGATTACACAGTACATTACACATAATTATTGATGACACAGTACATCATACAGTCGATTACACAGTACATTACACATAATTATTGATGACACAGTACATCATACAGTCGATTACACAGTACATTACACATAATTATTGATGACACGTACATCATACAGTCGATTACACAGTACATTACACATAATTATTGATGACACAGTACATCATACAGTCGATTACACAGTACATTACACATAATTATTGATGACACAGTACATCATACAGTCGATTACACAGTACATTACACATAATTATTGATGACACAGTACATCATACAGTCGATTACACAGTACATTACACATAATTATTGATGACACAGTACATCATACAGTCGATTACACAGTACATTACACATAATTATTGATGACACAGTACATCATACAGTCGATTACAGTACATTACACATAATTATTGATACCACGTACATTCATACACGATTACAGTACATTACACATAATTATTGATGACACAGTACATCATACAGTCGATTACACAGTACATTACACATAATTATTGATGACACAGTACATCATACAGTCGATTACACAGTACATTACACATAATTATTGATGACACAGTACATCATACAGTCGATTACACAGTACATTACACATAATTATTGATGACACAGTACATCATACAGTCGATTACACAGTACATTACACATAATTATTGATGAGACAGTACATCATACAGTCGATTACACAGTACATTACACATAATTATTGATGAGACAGTACATCATACAGTCGATTACAACAGTACATTACACATAATTATTGATGACACAGTACATCATACAGTCGATTACACAGTACATTACATAACTTACGCTTGATGACATAGTACATCATACAGTCGATTACACAGTACATTACACATAATTATTGATGACACAGTACATCATACAGTCGATTACACAGTACGTTACACATAATTATTGATGACACAGTACATCATACAGTCGATTACACAGTATTATTACATAATTATTGATGACACTACATTATACATTCGATTACACAGTACATTACACATAATTATTGATGAGACATTACATCATACAGTCGATTACACAGTACATTACACATAATTATTGATGACACAGTACATCATACAGTCGATTACAAAGTATTATTACATATAATTAATTATTGATGACACAGTACATCATACAGTCGATTACACAGTACATTACACATAATTATTGATGACACTACAATTATACATTCGATTACACAGTACATTACACATAATTATTGATGACACAGTACATCATACAGTCGATTACACAGTACATTACACATAATTATTGATGACACTACATTATACATTCGATTACAGTACATTACACATAATTATTGATGACACTACATTATACATTCGATTACACAGTACATTACACATAATTATTGATGACACTATATTATACATTCGATTACACAGTACATTACACATAATTGTTGATGAGACAGTACATCATACAGTCGATTACACAGTACATTACACATAATTATTGATGACACAGTACATTCATACAGTTCGATTACACAGTACATTACACATAATTATTGATGACACTAGACATTATACATTCGATTACACAGTACATTACACATAATTGTTGATGACACAGTACATTCATACAGTTCGATTACACAGTACATTACACATAATTATTGATGAGACAGTACATCATACAGTCGATTACACAGTACATTACACATAATTATTGATGACACAGTACATCATACAGTCGATTACACAGTACATTACACATAATTATTGATGACACAGTACATCATACAGTCGATTCACAGTCAGTACATTACACATAATTATTGATGACACAGTACATCATACAGTCGATTACACAGTACATTACACATAATTATTGATGACACAGTACATCATACAGTCGATTACACAGTACATTACACATAATTATTGATGACACA
>JBBBDQ010026570.1:0-21766 GCA_037127315.1 Ascarosepion bandense | reverse complement strand
CCTAGCATAGAAATAAATACAATATTGGAGCCACCAATATAGAACATATGACAACAAAATCAATGGGAGGAGGAGTTATCTTCATTTACAAATGAATTAGCACATTAGTCTTGGAGAAACTCCTTATTAAGCCTACCATAGAAATAAATACAATATTGGAGCCGCTAATATAGATCATATGACATCAAAATCAATGGGAGTAGGAGTTATCTTCATTTACAAATGAATTAGCGCATTAATCTAGGAGAAACTCCTTATTAAGCCTAGCATAGAAATAAATACAATATTGGAGCCACCAAATTAGAACATATGACAACAAAATCAATGGGAGGAGGAGTTATCTTCATTTACAAATGAATTAGCGCATTAGTCTATGAGAAACTCCTTATTAAGCCTAGCATAGAAATAACTACAATATTGGCGCCACCAATATAGAACATATGACAACAAAATCAATGGGAGGAGGAGTTATCTTCATTTACAAATGAATTAGCGCATTAATCTAGGAGAAACTCCTTATTAAGCCTAGCATAGAAATAAATACAATATTGGAGCCACCAAAATAGAACATATGACAACAAAATCAATGGGAGGAGGAGTTATCTTCATTTACAAATGAATTAGCGCATTAATCTAGAAGAAACTCCTTATTAAGCCTAGCATAGAAATAAATACAATATTGGAGCCACCAAAATAGAACATATGACAACAAAATCAATGGGAGGAGGAGTTATCTTCATTTGCAAATGAATTAGCGCATTAGTCTAGGAGAAACTCCTTATTAAGCCTAGTATAGAAATAAATACAATATTGGAGCCACCAATATAGAACATATGACAACAAAATCAATGGGAGGAGGAGTTATCTTCAATTACAAATGAATTAGCGCGTTAGTCTAGGAGAAACTCCTTATTAAGCCTAGCATAGAAATAAATACAATATTGGAGCCACCAATATAGAACATATGACAACAATATCAATGGGAGGAGGAGTTATCTTCATTTACAAATGAATTAGCGCATTAGTCTAGGAAAAACTCCTTCTTAAGCCTAGCATAGAAATAAATACAATATTGGAGCCACCAATATAGAACATATGACATCAAAATCAATGGGAGGAGGAGTTATCTTCATTTACAAATGAATTAGCGCATTAGTCTAGGAGAAACTCCTTATTAAGCCTAGTATAGAAATAAATACAATATTGGAGCCACCAATATAGAACATATGACAACAAAATCAATGGGAGGAGGAGTTATCTTCAATTACAAATGAATTAGCGCGTTAGTCTAGGATAAACTCCTTATTAAGCCTAGCATAGAAATAAATACAATATTGGAGCCACCAATATAGAACATATGACAACAAAAGCAATGGGAGGAGGAGTTATCTTCATTTACAAATGAATTAGCGCATTAATCTAGGAGAAACTCCTTATTAAGCCTAGCAGAGAAATAAATACAATATTGGAGCCACCAAAATAGAATATATGACAACAAAATCAATGGGAGGAGTAGTTATCTTCATTTACATATGAATTAACGCATTAGTCTAGGAGAAACTCCTTATTAAGCCTAGCATAGAAATAAATACAATATTGGAGCCACCAATATAAAACATATGACAACAAAATCAATGGGAGGAGGAGTTATCTTCATTTACAAATGAATTAGCGCATTAGTCTAGGGGAAACTCCTTATTAAGCCTAGTATAGAAATAAATAAAATATTGGAGCCACCAATATAGATCATATGACATCAAAATCAATGGGAGTAGGAGTTATCTTCATTTACAAATGAATTAGCGAATTAATCTAGGAGAAACTCCTTATTAAGCCTAGCATAGAAATAAATACAATATTGGAGCCACCAATATAGAACATATGACAACAAAATCAATGGGAGGAGGAGTTATCTTCATTTACAAATGAATTAGCACATTAGTCTTGGAGAAACTCCTTATTAAGCCTAGCATAGAAATAAATACAATATTGGAGCCGCCAATATAGAACATATGACAACAAAATCAATGGGAGGAGGAGTTATCTTCATTTACAAATGAATTAGCGCATTAATCTAGGAGAAACTCCTTATTAAGCCTAGCATGGAAATAAATACAATATTGGAGCCACCAAAATAGAACATATGACAACAAAATCAATGGGAGGAGGAGTTATCTTCATTTACATATGAATTAGCGCATTAATCTAGGAGAAACTCCTTATTAAGCCTAGCAGAGAAATAAATACAATATTGGAGCCACCAAAATAGAATATATGACAACAATATCAATGGGAGGAGGAGTTATCTTCATTTACAAATGAATTATCGCATTAGTCTAGGAGAAACACCTTATTAAACCTAGCATAGAAATAAATACAATGTTGGAGCCACCAATATAGAACATATGACAACAAAATCAATGGGAGGAGGAGTTATCTTCATTTACAAATGAATTAGCGCATTAGTCTAGGAAAACCTCCTTATTAAGACTAGCATAGAAATAAATACAATATTGGAGCCACCAAAATAGAACATATGACAACAAAATCAATGGGAGGTGGAGTTATCTTCATTTACAAATGAATTATCGCATTAGTCTAGGAGAAACACCTTATTAAACCTAGCATAGAAATAAATACAATGTTGGAGCCACCAATATAGAACATATGACAACAAAATCAATGGGAGGAGGAGTTATCTTCATTTACAAATGAATTAGCGCATTAGTCTAGGAAAACCTCCTTATTAAGCCTAGCATAGAAATAAATACAATATTGGAGCCACCAAAATAGAACATATGACAACAAAATCAATGGGAGGTGGAGTTATCTTCATTTACAAATGAATTAGCGCATTAGTCTAGGATAAACACCTTATTAAGCCTAGCATAGAAATAAATACAATATTGGAGCCACCAATATAGAACATATGACAACAAAATCAATGGGAGGAGGATTTATCTTCATTTACAAATGAATTAGCGCTTTAGTCTAGGAGAAACTCCTTATTAAGCCTAGCATAGAAATAAATACAATATTGGAGCCACCAATATAGAACATATGACAACAAAATCAATGGGAGGAGGAGTTATCTTCATTTACAAATGAATTAGCACATTAGTCTTGGAGAAACTCCTTATTAAGCCTACCATAGAAATAAATACAATATTGGAGCCGCTAATATAGATCATATGACATCAAAATCAATGGGAGTAGGAGTTATCTTCATTTACAAATGAATTAGCGCATTAATCTAGGAGAAACTCCTTATTAAGCCTAGCATAGAAATAAATACAATATTGGAGCCACCAAATTAGAACATATGACAACAAAATCAATGGGAGGAGGAGTTATCTTCATTTACAAATGAATTAGCGCATTAGTCTATGAGAAACTCCTTATTAAGCCTAGCATAGAAATAACTACAATATTGGCGCCACCAATATAGAACATATGACAACAAAATCAATGGGAGGAGGAGTTATCTTCATTTACAAATGAATTAGCGCATTAATCTAGGAGAAACTCCTTATTAAGCCTAGCATAGAAATAAATACAATATTGGAGCCACCAAAATAGAACATATGACAACAAAATCAATGGGAGGAGGAGTTATCTTCATTTACAAATGAATTAGCGCATTAATCTAGAAGAAACTCCTTATTAAGCCTAGCATAGAAATAAATACAATATTGGAGCCACCAAAATAGAACATATGACAACAAAATCAATGGGAGGAGGAGTTATCTTCATTTGCAAATGAATTAGCGCATTAGTCTAGGAGAAACTCCTTATTAAGCCTAGTATAGAAATAAATACAATATTGGAGCCACCAATATAGAACATATGACAACAAAATCAATGGGAGGAGGAGTTATCTTCAATTACAAATGAATTAGCGCGTTAGTCTAGGAGAAACTCCTTATTAAGCCTAGCATAGAAATAAATACAATATTGGAGCCACCAATATAGAACATATGACAACAATATCAATGGGAGGAGGAGTTATCTTCATTTACAAATGAATTAGCGCATTAGTCTAGGAAAAACTCCTTCTTAAGCCTAGCATAGAAATAAATACAATATTGGAGCCACCAATATAGAACATATGACATCAAAATCAATGGGAGGAGGAGTTATCTTCATTTACAAATGAATTAGCGCATTAGTCTAGGAGAAACTCCTTATTAAGCCTAGTATAGAAATAAATACAATATTGGAGCCACCAATATAGAACATATGACAACAAAATCAATGGGAGGAGGAGTTATCTTCAATTACAAATGAATTAGCGCGTTAGTCTAGGATAAACTCCTTATTAAGCCTAGCATAGAAATAAATACAATATTGGAGCCACCAATATAGAACATATGACAACAAAAGCAATGGGAGGAGGAGTTATCTTCATTTACAAATGAATTAGCGCATTAATCTAGGAGAAACTCCTTATTAAGCCTAGCAGAGAAATAAATACAATATTGGAGCCACCAAAATAGAATATATGACAACAAAATCAATGGGAGGAGTAGTTATCTTCATTTACATATGAATTAACGCATTAGTCTAGGAGAAACTCCTTATTAAGCCTAGCATAGAAATAAATACAATATTGGAGCCACCAATATAAAACATATGACAACAAAATCAATGGGAGGAGGAGTTATCTTCATTTACAAATGAATTAGCGCATTAGTCTAGGGGAAACTCCTTATTAAGCCTAGTATAGAAATAAATAAAATATTGGAGCCACCAATATAGATCATATGACATCAAAATCAATGGGAGTAGGAGTTATCTTCATTTACAAATGAATTAGCGAATTAATCTAGGAGAAACTCCTTATTAAGCCTAGCATAGAAATAAATACAATATTGGAGCCACCAATATAGAACATATGACAACAAAATCAATGGGAGGAGGAGTTATCTTCATTTACAAATGAATTAGCACATTAGTCTTGGAGAAACTCCTTATTAAGCCTAGCATAGAAATAAATACAATATTGGAGCCGCCAATATAGAACATATGACAACAAAATCAATGGGAGGAGGAGTTATCTTCATTTACAAATGAATTAGCGCATTAATCTAGGAGAAACTCCTTATTAAGCCTAGCATGGAAATAAATACAATATTGGAGCCACCAAAATAGAACATATGACAACAAAATCAATGGGAGGAGGAGTTATCTTCATTTACATATGAATTAGCGCATTAATCTAGGAGAAACTCCTTATTAAGCCTAGCAGAGAAATAAATACAATATTGGAGCCACCAAAATAGAATATATGACAATAAAATCAATGGGAGGAGTAGTTATCTTCATTTACATATGAATTAGCGCATTAGTCTAGGATAAACACCTTATTAAGCCTAGCATAGAAATAAATACAATATTGGAGCCACCAATATAGAACATATGACAACAAAATCAATGGGAGGAGGATTTATCTTCATTTACAAATGAATTAGCGCTTTAGTCTAGGAGAAACTCCTTATTAAGCCTAGCATAGAAATAAATACAATATTGGAGCCACCAATATAGAACATATGACAACAAAATCAATTGGAGGAGGAGTTATCTTCATTTACAAATGAATTAGCACATTAGTCTTGGAGAAACTCCTTATTAAGCCTAGCATAGAAATAAATACAATATTGGAGCCGCTAATATAAATCATATGACATCAAAATCAATGGGAGTAGGAGTTATCTTCATTTACAAATGAATTAGCGCATTAATCTAGGAGAAACTCCTTATTAAGCCTAGCATAGAAATAAATACAATATTGGAGCCACCAAATTAGAACATATGACAACAAAATCAATGGGAGGAGGAGTTATCTTCATTTACAAATGAATTAGCGCATTAGTCTAGGAGAAACTCCTTATTAAGCCTAGCATAGAAATAAATACAATATTGGCGCCACCAATATAGAACATATGACAACAAAATCAATGGGAGGAGGAGTTATCTTCATTTACAAATGAATTAGCGCATTAATCTAGGAGAAACTCCTTATTAAGCCTAGCATAGAAATAAATACAATATTGGAGCCACCAAAATAGAACATATGACAACAAAATCAATGGGAGGAGGAGTTATCTTCATTTACAAATGAATTAGCGCATTAATCTAGAAGAAACTCCTTATTAAGCCTAGCATAGAAATAAATACAATATTGGAGCCACCAAAATAGAACATATGACAACAAAATCAATGGGAGGAGGAGTTATCTTCATTTGCAAATGAATTAGCGCATTAGTCTAGGAGAAACTCCTTATTAAGCCTAGCATAGAAATAAATACAATATTGGAGCCACTAATATAGAACATATGACAACAAAATCAATGGGAGGAGGAGTTATATTCATTTACAAATGAATTAGCGCATTAATCTAGGAGAAACTCCTTATTAAGCATAGCATAGAAATAAATACAATATTGGAGCCACTAATATAGAAGATATGACAACATAATCAAGGGGAGGAGGGGTTATATTCATTTACAAATGAATTAGCGCATTAGTCTTGGAGAAACTCCTTTTAAGCCTAGCATAGAAATAAATACAATATGGCAGCCACCAATATAGAACATATGACAACAAAATCAAGGGGAGGAAGAGTTATCTTCATTTACAAATGAATTAGCGCATTAGTCTAGGAGAAACTCCTTATTAAGCCTAGCATAGCAATAAATACAATATTGGAGCCACCAATATAGAACATATGACAACAAAATCAATTGGAGGAGGAGTTATCTTCATTTACAAATGAATTAGCACATTAGTCTTGGAGAAACTCCTTATTAAGCCTAGCATAGAAATAAATACAATATTGGAGCCGCTAATATAGAACATATGACAACAAAATCAATGGGAGGAGGAGTTATCTTCATTTACAAATGAATTAGCGCATTAATCTAGGAGAAACGCCTTATTAAGCCTAGCATAGAAATAAATACGATATTGGAGCCACCAAAATAGAACATATGACAACAAAATCAATGGGAGGAGTAGTTATCTTCATTTACATATGAATTAACGCATTAGTCTAGGTGAAACTCCTTATTAAGCCTAGCATAGAAATAAATACAATATTGGAGCCACCAATATAGAACATATGACAACAAAATCAAGGGGAGGAGGAGTTATCTTCATTTACAAATGAATTAGCGCATTAGTCTAGGAGAAACTCCTTATTAAGCCTAGTATAGAAATAAATACAATATTGGAGCCACCAATATAGAACATATGACAACAAAATCAATGGGAGGAGGAGTTATCTTCAATTACAAATGAATTAGCGCGTTAGTCTAGGATAAACTCCTTATTAAGCCTAGCATAGAAATAAATACAATATTGGAGCCACCAATATAGAACATATGACAACAAAATCAATGGGAGGAGGAGTTATCTTCATTTACAAATGAATTAGCGCATTAATCTAGGAGAAACTCCTTATTAAGCCTAGCAGAGAAATAAATACAATATTGGAGGCACCAAAATAGAATATATGACAACAAAATCAATGGGAGGAGTAGTTATCTTCATTTACATATGAATTAACGCATTAGTCTAGGAGAAACTCCTTATTAAGCCTAGCATAGAAATAAATACAATATTGGAGCCACCAATATAGAACATATGACAACAAAATCAATGGGAGGAGGAGTTATCTTCATTTACAAATGAATTAGCGCATTAGTCTAGAAGAAACTCCTTATTAAGCCTAGTATAGAAATAAATACAATATTGGAGCCACCAATATAGATCATATGACATCAAAATCAATGGGAGTAGGAGTTATCTTCATTTACAAATGAATTAGCGCATTAATCTAGGAGAAACTCCTTATTAAGCCTAGCATAGAAATAAATACAATATTGGAGCCACCAAATTAGAACATATGACAACAAAATCAATGGGAGGAGGAGTTATCTTCATTTACAAATGAATTAGCGCATTAGTCTAGGAGAAACTCCTTATTAAGCCTAGCATAGAAATAAATACAATATTGGCGCCACCAATATAGAACATATGACAACAAAATCAATGGGAGGAGGAGTTATCTTCATTTACAAATGAATTAGCGCATTAGTCTTGGAGAAACTCCTTATTAAGCCTAGCATAGAAATAAATACAATATTGGAGCCACCAAAATAGAACATATGACAACAAAATCAATGGGAGGAGTAGTTATCTTCATTTACAAATGAATTAGCGCATTAATCTAGAAGAAACTCCTTATTAAGCCTAGCATAGAAATAAATACAATATTGGAGCCACCAAAATAGAACATATGACAACAAAATCAATGGGAGGAGGAGTTATCTTCATTTGCAAATGAATTAGCGCATTAGTCTAGGAGAAACTCCTTATTAAGCCTAGTATAGAAATGAATACAATATTGGAGCCACCAATATAGAACATATGACAACAAAATCAATGGGAGGAGGAGTTATCTTCAATTACAAATGAATTAGCGCGTTAGTCTAGGAGAAACTCCTTATTAAGCCTAGCATAGAAATAAATACAATATTGGAGCCACCAATATAGAACATATGACAACAATATCAATGGGAGGAGGAGTTATCTTCATTTACAAATGAATTAGCGCATTAGTCTAGGAGAAACTCCTTATTAAGCCTAGCATAGAAATAAATACAATATTGGAGCCACCAATATAGAACATATGACAACAAAATCAATGGGAGGAGGAGTTATCTTCATTTACAAATGAATTAGCGCATTAATCTAGGGGAAACTCCTTATTAAGCCTAGTATAGAAATAAATACAATATTGGAGCCACCAATATAGAACATATGACAACAAAATCAATGGGAGGAGGAGTTATCTTCATTTACATATGAATTAACGCATTAGTCTAGGTGAAACTCCTTATTAAGCCTAGCATAGAAATAAATACAATATTGGAGTCACCAATATAGAACATATGACAACAAAATCAATGGGAGGAGGAGTTATCTTCATTTACAAATGAATTAGCGCTTTAGTCTAGGAGAAACTCCTTATTAAGCCTAGCATAGAAATAAATACAATATTGGAGCCACCAATATAGAACATATGACAACAAAATCAATTGGAGGAGGAGTTATCTTCATTTACAAATGAATTAGCACATTAGTCTTGGAGAAACTCCTTATTAAGCCTAGCATAGAAATAAATACAATATTGGAGCCGCTAATATAGAACATATGACAACAAAATCAATGGGAGGAGGAGTTATCTTCATTTACAAATGAATTAGCGCATTAATCTAGGAGAAACTCCTTATTAAGCCTAGCATAGAAATAAATACGATATTGGAGCCACCAAAATAGAACATATGAAAAACAAAATCAATGGGAGGAGTAGTTATCTTCATGTACATATGAATTAGCGCATTAGTCTAGGAGAAACTCCTTATTAAGCCTAGCATAGAAATAAATACAATATTGGAGCCACCAATATAGATCATATGACAACAAAATCAATGGGAGGTGGAGTTATCTACATTTACAAGTGAATTAGCGCATTAGTCTAGGAGAACCTCTTTATTAAGCCTAGCATAGAAATAAATACAATATTGGAGCCACCAATATAGGACATATGACAACAAAATCAATGGGAGGAGGAGTTATCTTCATTTACAAATGAATTAGCGCATTAGTCTAGGATAAACTCCTTATTAAGCCTAGCATAGAAATAAATACAATATTGGAGCCACCAATATAGAACATATGACAACAAAATCAATGGGAGGAGGAGTTATCTTCATTTACAAATGAATTAGCGCTTTAGTCTGGGAGAAACTCCTTATTAAGCCTAGGATAGAAATAAATACAATATTGGAGCCGCTAATATAGAACATATGACAACAAAATCAATTGGAGGAGGAGTTATCTTCATTTACAAATGAATTAGCGCATTAATCTAGGAGAAACTCCTTATTAAGCCTAGCATAGAAATAAATACAATATTGGAGCCACCAATATAGAACATATGACAACAAAATCAATGGGAGGAGGAGTTATCTTCATTTACAAATGAATTAGCGCATTAGTCTAGGAGAAACTCCTTATTAAGCCTAGCATAGAAATAAATACAATGTTGGAGCCGCTAATATAGAACACATGACAACAAAATCAATGGGAGGAGGAGTTATATTCATTTACAAATGAATTAGCGCATTAGTCTAGGAGAACCTCTTTATTAAGCCTAGCATAGAAATAAATACAATATTGGAGCCACCAATATAGAACATATGACAACAAAATCAATGGGAGGAGGAGTTATCTTCATTTACAAATGAATTAGCGCATTAGTCTAGGATAAACTCATTATTAAGCCTAGCATAGAAATAAATACAATATTGGAGCCACCAATATAGAACATATGACAACAAAATCAATGGGAGGAGGAGTTATCTTCATTTACAAATGAATTAGCGCATTAGTCTAGGGGAAACTCCTTATTAAGCCTAGTATAGAAATAAATACAATATTGGAGCCACCAATATAGAACATATGACAACAAAATCAATGGGAGGAGGAGTTATCTTCATTTACAAATGAATTAGCACATTAGTCTTGGAGAAACTCCTTATTAAGCCTAGCATAGAAATAAATACAATATTGGAGCCGCTAATATAGAACATATGACAACAAAATCAATGGGAGTAGGAGTTATCTTCATTTACAAATGAATTAGCGCATTAATCTAGGAGAAACTCCTTATTAAGCCTAGCATAGAAATAAATACAATATTGGAGCCACCAATATAGAACATATGACAACAAAATCAATGGGAGGAGGAGTTATCTTCATTTACAAATGAATTAGCGCATTAGTCTAGGAGAAACTCCTTATTAAGCCTAGCATAGAAATAAATACAATGTTGGAGCCGCTAATATAGAACATATGACAACAAAATCAATGGGAGGAGGAGTTATATTCATTTACAAATGAATTAGCGCATTAGTCTAGGAGAACCTCTTTATTAAGCCTAGCATAGAAATAAATACAATATTGGAGCCACCAATATAGGACATATGACAAAAAAATCAATGGGAGGAGGAGTTATCTTCATTTACAAATGAATTAGCGCATTAGTCTAGGAGAAACTCCTTATTAAGCCTAGCATAGAAATAAATATAATGTTGGAGCCGCTAATATAGAACATATGACAACAAAATCAATGGGAGGAGGAGTTATATTCATTTACAAATGAATTAGCGCATTAGTCTAGGAGAACCTCTTTATTAAGCCTAGCATAGAAATAAATACAATATTGGAGCCACCAATATAGGACATATGACAACAAAATCAATGGGAGGAGGAGTTATCTTCATTTACAAATGAATTAGCGCATTAGTCTAGGATAAACTCCTTATTAAGCCTAGCATAGAAATAAATACAATATTGGAGCCACCAATATAGAACATATGACAACAAAATCAATGGGAGGAGGAGTTATCTTCATTTACAAATGAATTAGCGCTTTAGTCTGGGAGAAACTCCTTATTAAGCCTAGCATAGAAATAAATACAATATTGGAGCCACCAATATAGAACATATGACAACAAAATCAATTGGAGGAGGAGTTATCTTCATTTACAAATGAATTAGCACATTAGTCTTGGAGAAACTCCTTATTAAGCCTAGCATAGAAATAAATACAATATTGGAGCCGCTAATATAGAACATATGACAACAAAATCAATGGGAGGAGGAGTTATCTTCATTTACAAATGAATTAGCGCATTAATCTAGGAGAAACTCCTTATTAAGCCTAGCATAGAAATAAATACAATATTGGAGCCACCAAAATAGAACATATGACAACAAAATCAATGGGAGGAGTAGTTATCTTCATTTACAAATGCATTAGCGCATTAGTCTAGGAGAAACTCCTTATTAAGCCTAGCATAGAAATAAATACAATATTGGAGCCACCAATATAGAACATATGACAAGAAAATCAATGGGAGGAGGAGTTATCTTCATTTACAAATGAATTAGCGCATTAGTCTAGGGGAAACTCCTTATTAAGCCTAGCATAGAAATAAATACAATGTTGGAGCCGCTAATATAGAACATATGACAACAAAATCAATGGGAGGAGGAGTTATATTCATTTACAAATCAATTAGCGCATTAGTCTAGGAGAACCTCTTTATTCAGCCTAGCATAGAAATAAATACAATATTGGAGCCACCAATATAGAACATATGACAACAAAATCAATGGGAGGAGGAGTTATCTTCATTTACAAATGAATTAGCGCATTAGTCTAGGATAAACTCATTATTAAGCCTAGCATAGAAATAAATACAATATTGGAGCCACCAATATAGAACATATGACAACAAAATCAATGGGAGGAGGAGTTATATTCATTTACAAATGAATTAGCGCTTCAGTCTAGGAGAAACTCCTTATTAAGCCTAGCATAGAAATAAATACAATATTGGAACCACCAATATAGAACATATGACAACAAAATCAATTGGAGGAGGAGTTATCTTCATTTACAAATGAATTAGCACATTAGTCTTGGAGAAACTCCTTATTAAGCCTAGCATAGAAATAAATACAATATTCGAGCCGCTAATATAGAACATATGACAACAAAATCAATGGGAGTAGGAGTTATCTTCATTTACAAATGAATTAGCGCATTAATCTGGGAGAAACTCCTTATTAAGCCTAGCATAGAAATAAATACAATATTGGAGCCACCAAAATAGAACATATGACAACAAAATCAATGGGAGGAGGAGTTATCTTCATTTACAAATGCATTAGCGCATTAGTCTAGGATAAACTCATTATTAAGCCTAGAATAGAAATAAATACAATATTGGAGCCACCAATATAGAACATATGACAACAAAATCAATGGGAGGAGGAGTTATCTTCAATTACAAATGAAATAGCGCGTTAGTCTAGGAGAAACTCCTTATTAAGCCTAGCATAGAAATAAATACAATATTGGAGCCACCAATATAGAACATATGACAACAATATCAATGGGAGGAGGAGTTATCTTCATTTACAAATGAATTAGCGCATTAGTCTAGGAGAAACTCCTTATTAAGCCTAGCATAGAAATAAATACAATATTGGAGCCACCAATATAGAACATATGACAACAAAATCAATGGGAGGAGGAGTTATCTTCATTTACAAATGAATTAGCGCATTAGTCTACGAGAAACTCCTTTTTAAGCCTAGCATAGAAATAAATACAATGTTGGAGCCGCTAATATAGAACATATGACAACAAAATCAATGGGAGGAGGAGTTATATTCATTTACAAATGAATTAGCGCATTAGACTAGGAGAACCTCCTTATTAAGCCTAGCATAGAAATAAATACAATATTGGAGCCACGAATATAGAACATATGACAACAAAATCGATGGGAGGAGGAGTTATCTTCATTTACAAATGAATTAGCGCATTAGTCTAGGAGAACCTCCTTATTAAGCCTAGCATAGAAATAAATACAATATTGGAGCCACCAATATAGAACATATGACAACAAAATCAATGGGAGGAGGAGTTATCTTCATTTACAAATGAATTAGCGCATTAGTCTAGGAGAAACTCCTTATTAAGCCTAGCATAGAAATAAATACAATGTTGGAGCCGCTGATATAGAACATATGACAACTAAATCAATGGGAGGAAGAGTTATATTCATTTACAAATGAATTAGCGCATTAGTCTAGGAGAACCACTTTATTAAGCCTAGCATAGAAATAAATACAATATTGGAGCCACCAATATAGGACATATGACAAAAAAATCAATGGGAGGAGGAGTTATCTTCATTTACAAATGAATTAGCGCATTAGTCTAGGAGAAACTCCTTATTAAGCCTAGCATAGAAATAAATACAATGTTGGAGCCGCTAATATAGAACATATGACAACAAAATCAATGGGAGGAGGAGTTATATTCATTTACAAATGAATTAGCGCATTAGTCTAGGAGAACCTCTTTATTAAGCCTAGCATAGAAATAAATACAATATTGGAGCCACCAATATAGGACATATGACAACAAAATCAATGGGAGGAGGAGTTATCTTCATTTACAAATGAATTAGCGCATTAGTCTAGGATAAACTCCTTATTAAGCCTAGCATAGAAATAAATACAATATTCGAGCCAACAATATAGAACATATGACAACAAAATCAATGGGAGGAGGAGTTATCTTCATTTACAAATGAATTAGCGCTTTAGTCTAGGAGAAACTCCTTATTAAGCCTAGCATAGAAATAAATACAATATTGGAGCCACCAATATAGAACATATGACAACAAAATCAATTGGAGGAGGAGTTATCTTCATTTACAAATGAATTAGCACATTAGTCTTGGAGAAACTCCTTATTAAGCCTAGCATAGAAATAAATACAATATTGGAGCCGCTAATATAGAACATATGACAACAAAATCAATGGGAGGAGGAGTTATCTTCATTTACAAATGAATTAGCGCTTTAGTCTAGGAGAAACTCCTTATTAAGCCTAGCATAGAAATAAATACAATATTGGAGCCACCAATATAGAACATATGACAACAAAATCAATGGGAGGAGGAGTTATATTCATTTACAAATGAATTAGCGCTTCAGTCTAGGAGAAACTCCTTATTAAGCCTAGCATAGAAATAAATACAATATTGGAGCCACCAATATAGAACATATGACAACAAAATCAATTGGAGGAGGAGTTATCTTCATTTACAAATGAATTAGCACATTAGTCTTGGAGAAACTCCTTATTAAGCCTAGCATAGAAATAAATACAATATTCGAGCCGCTAATATAGAACATATGACAACAAAATCAATGGGAGTAGGAGTTATCTTCATTTACAAATGAATTAGCGCATTAATCTGGGAGAAACTCCTTATTAAGCCTAGCATAGAAATAAATACAATATTGGAGCCAGCAAAATAGAACATATGACAACAAAATCAATGGGAGGAGGAGTTATCTTCATTTACAAATGCATTAGCGCATTAGTCTAGGATAAACTCATTATTAAGCCTAGAATAGAAATAAATACAATATTGGAGCCACCAATATAGAACATATGACAACAAAATCAATGGGAGGAGGAGTTATCTTCAATTACAAATGAAATAGCGCGTTAGTCTAGGAGAAACTCCTTATTAAGCCTAGCATAGAAATAAATACAATATTGGAGCCACCAATATAGAACATATGACAACAATATCAATGGGAGGAGGAGTTATCTTCATTTACAAATGAATTAGCGCATTAGTCTAGGAGAAACTCCTTATTAAGCCTAGCATAGAAATAAATACAATATTGGAGCCACCAATATAGAACATATGACAACAAAATCAATGGGAGGAGGAGTTATCTTCATTTACAAATGAATTAGCGCATTAGTCTAGGAGAAACTCCTTTTTAAGCCTAGCATAGAAATAAATACAATGTTGGAGCCGCTAATATAGAACATATGACAACAAAATCAATGGGAGGAGGAGTTATATTCATTTACAAATGAATTAGCGCATTAGACTAGGAGAACCTCCTTATTAAGCCTAGCATAGAAATAAATACAATATTGGAGCCACGAATATAGAACATATGACAACAAAATCGATGGGAGGAGGAGTTATCTTCATTTACAAATGAATTAGCGCATTAGTCTAGGAGAACCTCCTTATTAATCCTAGCATAGAAATAAATACAATATTGGAGCCACCAATATAGAACATATGACAACAAAATCAATGGGAGGAGGAGTTATCTTCATTTACAAATGAATTAGCGCATTAGTCTAGGAGAAACTCCTTATTAAGCCTAGCATAGAAATAAATACAATGTTGGAGCCGCTAATATAGAACATATGACAACTAAATCAATGGGAGGAAGAGTTATATTCATTTACAAATGAATTAGCGCATTAGTCTAGGAGAACCACTTTATTAAGCCTAGCATAGAAATAAATACAATATTGGAGCCACCAATATAGGACATATGACAAAAAAAATCAATGGGAGGAGGAGTTATCTTCATTTACAAATGAATTAGCGCATTAGTCTAGGAGAAACTCCTTATTAAGCCTAGCATAGAAATAAATACAATGTTGGAGCCGCTAATATAGAACATATGACAAAAAAATCAATGGGAGGAGGAGTTATATTCATTTACAAATGAATTAGCGCATTAGTCTAGGAGAACCTCTTTATTAAGCCTAGCATAGAAATAAATACAATATTGGAGCCGCTAATATAGAACATATGACAACAAAATCAATGGGAGGAGGAGTTATCTTCATTTACAAATGAATTAGCGCTTTAGTCTAGGAGAAACTCCTTATTAAGCCTAGCATAGAAATAAATACAATATTGGAGCCACCAATATAGAACATATGACAACAAAATCAATTGGAGGAGGAGTTATCTTCATTTACAAATGAATTAGCACATTAGTCTTGGAGAAACTCCTTATTAAGCCTAGCATAGAAATAAATACAATATTGGAGCCGCTAATATAGAACATATGACAACAAAATCAATGGGAGGAGGAGTTGTCTTCATTTACAAATGAATTAGCGCATTAATCTAGGCGAAACTCCTTATTAAGCCTAGCATAGAAATAAATACAATATTGGAGCCACCAAAATAGAACATATGACAACAAAATCAATGGGAGGAGTAGTTATCTTCATTTACATATGAATTAACGCATTAGTCTAGGAGAAACTCCTTATTAAGCCTAGCATAGAAATAAATACAATATTGGAGCCACCAATATAGAACATATGACAACAAAATCAATGGGAGGAGGAGTTATATTCATTTACAAATGAATTAGCGCATTAGTCTAGGATAAACTCCTTATTAAGCCTAGCATAGAAATAAATACAATATTGGAGCCACCAATATAGAACATATGACAACAAAATCAATGGGAGGAGGAGTTATCTTCATTTACAAATGAATTACCGCTTTAGTCTAGGAGAAACTCCTTATTAAGCCTAGCATAGAAATAAATACAATATTGGAGCCACCAATATAGAACATATGACAACAAAATCAATTGGAGGAGGAGTTATCTTAATTTACAAATGAATTAGCACATTAGTCTTGGAGAAACTCCTTATTAAGCCTAGCATAGAAATAAATACAATATTGGAGCCGCTAATATAGAACATATGACAACAAAATCATGGGAGGAGGAGTTATCTTCATTTACAAATGAATTAGCGCATTAATCTAGGAGAAACTCTTTATTAAGCCTAGCATAGAAATAAATACAATATTGGAGCCACCAAAATAGAACATATGACAACAAAATCAATGGGAGGAGTAGTTATCTTCATTTACATATGAATTAACGCATTAGTCTAGGAGAAACTCCTTATTAAGCCTAGCATAGAAATAAATACAATATTGGAGCCACCAATATAGAACATATGACAACAAAATCAATGGGAGTAGGAGTTATCTTCATTTACAAATGAATTAGCGCATTAATCTAGGAGAAACTCCTTATTAAGCCTAGCATAGAAATAAATACAATATTGGAGCCACCAAAATAGAACATATGTCAACAAAATCAATGGGAGGAGGAGTTATCTTCATTTACAAATGAATTAACGCATTAGTCTAGGAGAAACTCCTTATTAAGCCTAGTATAAAAATAAATACAATATTGGAGCCACCAATATAGAACATATGACAACAAAATCAATGGGAGGAGGAGTTATCTTCAATTACAAATGAATTAGCGCGTTAGTCTAGGAGAAACTCCTTATTAAGCCTAGCATAGAAATAAATACAATATTGGAGCCACCAATATAGAACATATGACAACAAAATCAATGGGAGGAGGAGTTATATTCATTTACAAATGAATTAGCGCATTAGTCTAGGATAAACTCCTTATTAAGCCTAGCATAGAAATAAATACAATATTGGAGCCACCAATATAGAACATATGACAACAAAATCAATGGGAGGAGGAGTTATCTTCATTTACAAATGAATTAGCGCTTTAGTCTAGGAGAAACTCCTTATTAAGCCTAGCATAGAAATAAATACAATATTGGAGCCACCAATATAGAACATATGACAACAAAATCAATTGGAGGAGGAGTTATCTTCATTTACAAATGAATTAGCACATTAGTCTTGGAGAAACTCCTTATTAAGCCTAGCATAGAAATAAATACAATATTGGAGCCGCTAATATAGAACATATGACAACAAAATCAATGGGAGGAGGAGTTATCTTCATTTACAAATGAATTAGCGCATTAATATAGGAGAAACTCCTTATTAAGCCTAGCATAGAAATAAATACAATATTGGAGCCACCAAAATAGAACATATGACAACAAAATCAATGGGAGGAGTAGTTATCTTCATTTACATATGAATTAACGCATTAGTCTAGGAGAAACTCCTTATTAAGCCTAGCATAGAAATAAATACAATATTGGATCCACCAATATAGAACATATGACAACAAAATCAATGGGAGTAGGAGTTATCTTCATTTACAAATGAATTAGCGCATTAATCTAGGAGAAACTCCTTATTAAGCCTAGCATAGAAATAAATACAATATTGGAGCCACCAAAATAGAACATATGACAACAAAATCAATGGGAGGAGGAGTTATCTTCATTTACAAATGAATTAGCGCATTAGTCTAGGAGAATCTCCTTATTAAGCCTAGTATAGAAATAAATACAATATTGGAGCCACCAATATAGAACATATGACAACAAAATCAATGGGAGGAGGAGTTATCTTCAACTACAAATGAATTAGCGCGTTAGTCTAGGAGAAACTCCTTATTAAGCCTAGCATAGAAATAAATACAATATTGGAGCCACCAATATAGAACATATGACAACAATATCAATGGGAGGAGGAGTTATCTTCATTTACAAATGAATTAGCGCATTAGTCTAGGAGAAGCTCCTTATTAAGCCTAGCATAGAAATAAATACAATATTGGAGCCACCAATATAGAACATATGACAACAAATTCAATGGGAGGAGGAGTTATCTTCATTTACAAATGAATTAGCGCATTAGTCTAGGAGAAACTCCTTTTTAAGCCTAGCATAGAAATAAATACAATGTTGGAGCCGCTAATATAGAACATATGACAACAAAATCAATGGGAGGAGGAGTTATATTCATTTACAAATGAATTAGCGCAATAGTCTAGGAGAAGCTCCTTATTAAGCCTAGCATAGAAATAAATACAATATTGGAGCCACCAATATAGAACATATGACAACAAAATCAATGGGAGGAGGAGTTATCTTCATTTACAAATGAATTAGCGCATTAGTCTAGGATAAACTCCTTATTAAGCCTAGCATAGAAATAAATACAATATTGGAGCCACAAATATAGAACATATGACAACAAAATCAATGGGAGGAGGAGTTATATTCATTTACAAATGAATTAGCGCATTAGTCTAGGAGAACCTCCTTATTAAGCCTAGCATAGAAACAAATACAATATTGGAGCCACCAATATAGAACATATGACAACAAAATCAATGGGAGGAGGAGTTATATTCATTTACAAATGAATTAGCGCATTAGTCTAGGATAAACTCCTTATTAAGCCTAGCATAGAAATAAATACAATATTGGAGCCACCAATATAGAACATATGACAACAAAATCAATGGGAGGAGGAGTTATCTTCATTTACAAATGAATTAGCGCTTTAGTCTAGGAGAAACTCCTTATTAAGCCTAGCATAGAAATAAATACAATATTGGAGCCACCAATATAGAACATATGACAACAAAATCAATTGGAGGAGGAGTTATCTTCATTTACAAATGAATTAGCACATTAGTCTTGGAGAAACTCCTTATTAAGCCTAGCATAGAAATAAATACAATATTGGAGCCGCTAATATAGAACATATGACAACAAAATCAATGGGAGGAGGCGTTATCTTCATTTACAAATGAATTAGCGCATTAATCTAGGAGAAACTCCTTATTAAGCCTAGCATAGAAATAAATACAATATTGGAGCCACCAAAATAGAACATATGACAACAAAATCAATGGGAGGAGTAGTTATCTTCATTTACATATGAATTAACGCATTAGTCTAGGAGAAACTCCTTATTAAGCCTAGCATAGAAATAAATACAATATTGGAGCCACCAATATAGAACATATGACAACAAAATCAATGGGAGTAGGAGTTATCTTCATTTACAAATGAATTAGCGCATTAATCTAGGAGAAACTCCTTATTAAGCCTAGCATAGAAATAAATACAATATTGGAGCCACCAAAATAGAACATATGACAACAAAATCAATGGGAGGAGGAGTTATCTTCATTTACAAATGAATTAGCGCATTAGTCTAGGAGAATCTCCTTATTAAGCCTAGTATAGAAATAAATACAATATTGGAGCCACCAATATAGAACATATGACAACAAAATCAATGGGAGGAGGAGTTATCTTCAACTACAAATGAATTAGCGCGTTAGTCTAGGAGAAACTAATTATTAAGCCTAGCATAGAAATAAATACAATATTGGAGCCACCAATATAGAACATATGACAACAAAATCAATGGGAGGAGGAGTTATATTCATTTACAAATGAATTAGCGCATTAGTCTAGGAGAACCTCCTTATTAAGCCTAGCATAGAAATAAATACAATATTGGAGCCACCAATATAGAACATATGACAACAAAATCAATGGGAGGAGGAGTTATCTTCATTTACAAATGAATTAGCGCATTAGTCTAGGATAAACTCCTTATTAAGCCTAGCATAGAAATAAATACAATATTGGAGCCACAAATATAGAACATATGACAACAAAATCAATGGGAGGAGGAGTTATCTGGATTTACAAATGAATTAGCGCTTTAGTCTAGGAGAAACTCCTTATTAAGCCTAGCATAGAAATAAATACAATATTGGAGCCACCAATATAGAACATATGACAACAAAATCAATTGGAGGAGGAGTTATCTTCATTTACAAATGAATTAGCACATTAGTCTTGGAGAAACTCCTTATTAAGCCTAGCATAGAAATAAATACAATATTGGAGCCGCTAATATAGAACATATGACAACAAAATCAATGGGAGGAGGAGTTATCTTCATTTACAAATGAATTAGCGCATTAATCTAGGAGAAACTCCTTATTAAGCCTAGCATAGAAATAAATACAATATTGGAGCCACCAATATAGAACATATGACAACAAAATCAATGGGAGGAGGAGTTATCTTCATTTACAAATGAATTAGCGCATTAGTCTAGGAGAAACTCTTTATTAAGCCTAGTATAGAAATAAATACAATATTGGAGCCACCAATATAGAACATATGACAACAAAATCAATGGGAGGAGGAGTTATCTTCATTTACAAATGAATTAGCGCATTAGTCTAGGAGAAACTCTTTATTAAGCCTAGCATAGAAATAAATACAATATTGGAGCCACCAATATAGAACATATGACAACAAAATCAATGGGAGGAGGAGTTATCTTCATTTACAAATGAATTAGCGCATTAGTCTAGGAGAAACTACTTATTAAGCCTAGCATAGAAATAAATACTATATTGGAGTCACCAATATAGAACATATGACAACAAAATCAATGGGAGGAGGAGTTATCTTCATTTACAAAGGAATTCACTGGAGAGTTAGACGTTTCAATGAATTAGCGCATTAGTCTAGGAGAAACCT
>JBBBDQ010026569.1:0-54697 GCA_037127315.1 Ascarosepion bandense | reverse complement strand
AACTGTCCGCGTGGGTTCGAACCCAACTCGTGCTATTAGATTTATACCGTGACAATTATTGTGTTTTAGTATATTATTAAATACTCGTAAAAACAGCGCGATGGCCGAGTGGTTAAGGCGTTGGACTTAAGTTCCAATGAACAACTGTCCGCGAGGGTTCGAACCCCACTCGTGCTATTAGATTTATACCGTGACAATTATTGTGTTTTAGTATATTATTAATTAATCGTAAAAGCGGCACGATGGCCGAGTGGTTAAGTCGTTGGACTTAAGTTCCAATGGACATCTGTCCGCGTGGCTAGAACACCACTCGTGTCATTAGATTTGTACCGTGACAATTATTTTGTTTTAGTATATTATTAATTAATCGTGTGCCATAATGATGGCCGAGTGGTTAAGGCGTTGGACTTGGGTTCCAATGGACAACTGTCCGCGCGGTTTCGAACACCACTCGTGCTATTAGATTTATACCGTGACAATTATTTTGTTTTTAGTATATTATTAATTAATCGTGAAAGCAGCACGATGCCTGAGTGGTTAAGGCGTTGACTCTAAGTTCCAATGGACAACCGTCCGCGAGGGTTTGAACCCACTCAAAGCACATTTATACCGTGACAATGATTTTATTTTAGTATATTATTAATTAATCGTGAAAGCAGCACGATGGCCGAGTGGTTAAGGCGTTGGACTTAAGTTCCAATGAACAACTGTCCGCGAGGGTTTGAACCCCACTGTGCTATTAGATTTATACCGTGACAATTATTTATATTTTGGGCATATTATTAATTAATCGTGAAAGCAGCACGATGGCCGAGTGGTTAAGGCGTTGGACTGAAGTTCCAACGGACAACTGTCCGCAGGGTTTGAACCACCGTGCTATTAGATTTATACCGTGACAATGATTTTATTTTAGTAGCACACACTAATCGCGAAGAAGCACGATGGCCGAGTGGTGTTGGGCGTTGACTCTAAGTTCCAATGGGTAACTGTCCGCGAGGGTTTGAACCCCACCGGTGCTAATAGATTTATACGTGACAATGATTTTATTTAGTATATTAATTAATCGCGGAAGAAGCACGATGGCCGAGTGGTTAAGGCGTTGGACTTAAGTTCCCAATGAACAACTGTCCGCGTGGGTTCGAACCCCACTTGTGCTATTAGATTTATACCGTGACAATGATTTTATTTTAGTATATTATTAATTAATCGTGAAAGCAGCACGATGGCCGAGTGGTTAAGGCGGATCAAGTTCCACGAATAACTGTCCATGAGGTTTGAACCCAAATCGCATGCATAGATTTATACCGGACAATTATTTTATTTTAGTATATTATTAATTAATCGTGAAAGCAGCATTGAGCGTCGAGTGGTTAAGGCGTTGACTCTAAGTTCCAATGACAACTGTCCGCGAGGGTTTGAACCTCATCAGCGAAGTAGATTATACCGGGACAATGATTTTATTTAGTATATTATTAATTTTGAATGCGGAAGAAGCACGATGTATTGAGTGTTGCTGTTGAATTTAAGTCCCAATGAACAACTGTCCGCGTGGGTTCGAACCCCACTTGTGCTATTAGATTTATACCGTGACAATGATTTTATTTTAGTATATTATTAATTAATCGTGAAAGCAGCACGATGGCCGAGTGGTTAAGGCGTTGGACTTAAGTTCCAATGAACAACTGTCCGCGAGGGTTTGAACCCCACTCGTGCTATTAGATTTCACCGTGATAATTATTTTGCTTTAGAGTATACACTAGACTCGCAGCAGCACGATGGCCGAGTGGTTACGGCGTTGGACTTGTTCCAATGGACACCGTCTGCGAGGGTTTGAACCTGGCCCGCCATTAGATTACAATGTGATAATGATTTTATTTTTAGTATATTATTAATTAATCTCGCGAAGAAGCAATGATGGTTGAGTGGTTAAGGCGTTGGACTTGTTCCAATGAATAACTGTCCATGTGGGTTCGAACCCCACTTGTGCTATTAGATTTATACCGTGACAATGATCTTATTTTAGTATATTATTAATTAATCGTGAAAGCAGCACGATGTCAGAGTGGTTAAGGTTATGACTCTAAGTTCCAATGAACAACTGTCCGCGAGGGTTTGAACCCCACTGTGCTATTAGATTTATACCGTGACAATTATTTTGTTTTTAGCATATTATTAATTAATCGTGAAAAGCAGCACGACAGGCTGAGTGGTTAAGGCGTTTGACTTGGCCCCAATGGACAACTGTCCGCGAGGCTGAACCCCACTCGTGCTATTAGATTTATACCGTGACAATGATTTTATTTTAGTATATTATTAATTGACTATGGAAGAAGCACGATGGCCGAGTGGTTAAGGCGTTGGACTTAAGTTCCAATGAACAATCATTCATGTGGGTTTGAACCCCACTTGTGCTATTAGATTTGTACCGGACAAACGATTTTATTTTTAGTATATTATTAATTAATCGCGGAAGGAGCACGATGGCCGAGTGGTTAAGGCGTTGGACTTAAGTTCCAATGAACAACTGTCCGCGAGGGTTTGAACCCCCACTTCAAAGTATTAGATTTATACCGTGACAATGATTTTATTTTAGTATATTATTAATTAATTGCGATGAAGCCACTGAGAAGGAGTGGTTAGCGTTGGACTTAAGTTCCAATGAACAACTGTCCGCGAGGGTTTGAACCCCACTCGTGCTATTAGATTTATACCGTGACAATTATTTTATTTTAGTATATTATTAATTAACTATGGAAGAAGCACGATGGCCGAGTGGTTAAGGCGTTGGACCGAAGTTCCAATGAATAACTGTCTGCGAGGGTTTGAACCCCACCTGTGCTATTAGATTTATACCGTGACAATTATTTTATTTTAGTATATTATTAATTAATCGGTGGAAGAAGTACGATGGCCGAGTGGTTAAGGCGTTTAATTTAAGTTCCAATGAAATAACTGTCTGCGAGGGTTTGAACCCCACTCGTGCTATTAGATTTATACCGTGACAATTATTTTATTTTAGTATATTATTAATTAATCGCGGGAATAGCTACACGTGATGGCCGGCGGTTGGGCGTTGACTTAAGTTCCAATGAACAACTGTCCGCGAGGGTTTGAACCCACTCGTGCTAATAGATTTATACCGTGACAATGATTTTATTTTAGTATATTATTAATTAATCGCGGAAGAAGCACGATGGCCGAGTGGTTAAGGCGTTGGACTTAAGTTCCAATGAACAACTGTCCGCGAGGGTTTGAACCTACTCGTGCTATTAGATTTATACCGTGACAATTATTTTATTTTTAGTATATTATTAATTAATCGCGGAAGAAGCACGATGGCCGAGTGGTTAAGGCGTTGGACTTAAGTTCAATGAATAACTGTCTGCGAGGGTTTGAACCCCCACTCAAAGCATAGATTTATACCGTGACAATGATTTTATTTTAGTATATTATTAATTAATCATGAAGAAGCACGATGGCCGAGTGGAAGCAGGCGTTGGACTTAAGTTCCAATGAACAACTGTCCGCGAGGGGTTTGAACCCCCCACCGTGCCGTCAGATTTATACCGTGACAATTTATTTATTTTAGTATGCTATTAATTAATCGCGGAAGAAGCACGATGGCCGAGTGGTTAAGGCGTTGGACTTAAGTTCCAATGAACAACTGTCCGCGAGGGTTTGAACCCCACTCGTGCTATTAGATTTATACCGTGACAATTATTTTATTTTAGCATATTATTAATTAATCGCGGAAGAAGCAATGATGGCCGAGCGGGTTAAGGCGTTGGACTTAAGTTCCACGAACAACTGTCCGCGAGGGTTTGAACCCCACTTCAAATAAGGATTTGATACCGTGACAATTATTTTATTTTAGTATATTATTAATAATTGCAATAAGCATTGATGGTTGAAAGTGGTTAAGGCGTTGGACTTAAGTCTTACCGAACAACTGTCCGCGAGGGTTTGAACCCCACTCGTGCTATTAGATTTATACCGACAATTATTTTATTTTAGTATATTATTAATTAATCGCGGAAGCGGCCAATTACGGCTGGAGTAATAAGTAAGGCGGACTAAGTTCCAGCCGAACAATTGTCCGCGATAGTTTGAACCCCACCGTGCTATTAGATTTATACTCATGTAATTATTTTATTTTAGTATATTATTAATTAATCGCGGAAGAAGCACGATGGCCGAGTGGTTAAGCGTTGGACTTAAGTTCCAATGAACAACTGTCCGCGAGGGTTTGAACCCCACTCTAGCACAGATTTATACCGTGACAATTATTTTATTTTAGTATATTATTAATTAATCGCGGAAGAAGTACGATGGCCGAGTGGTTAAGGCGTTGGACTTAAGTTCCAATGAACAACTGTCCGCGAGGGGTTTGAACCCCACCGTGGCTATTAGATTTATACCGTGACAATTATTTTATTTTAGTATATTATTAATTAATCGCGGAAGAAGCACGATGGCCGAGTGGTTAAGGCGTTGGACTTAAGTTCCAATGAACAACTGTCCGCGAGGGTTTGAACCCCACTTGTGCTATTAGATTTATACCGTGACAATGATTTTATTTTAGTATATTATTAATTAATCATGGAAGGCGACGTGATGGCCGAGTGGTTAAGGCGTTGGACTTAAGTTCCAATGAATAACTGTCCGCGAGGGTCGAACTCCCCACTCGTGCTATTAGATTTATACCGTGACAATTATTTTATTTTAGTATATTATTAATTAATCGCGGAAGAAGCACGGATGGCCGGGAGTGGTTAAGGCGTTGGACTTAAGTTCCAATGAACAACTGTCCGCGAGGGTTTGAACCCCACTTGTGCTATTAGATTTATACCGTGACAATGATTTTATTTTAGTATATTATTAATTAATCGCGGAAGAGCAATGATGGCCGAGTGGTTGGGCGCGTTGGACTTAAGTTCCAATGAACAACTGTCCGCGAGGGTTTGAACCCCACTCGTGCTATTAGATTTATACCGTGACAATTATTTTATTTTAGTATATTATTAATTAATCGCAGTGGGTACCAGCCAACATGCTGAGTGGGCAAGGCGTTGACCTCCAAGTTCCAATGAACAACTGTCCGCGAGGGTTTGAACCCCACTCGTGCTAATAGATTTATACCGTGACAATTATTTTATTTTAGTATATTATTAATTAATCGCGGAAGAAGCACGATGGCCGAGTGGTTAAGGCGTTGGACTTAAGTTCCAATGAACAACTGTCCGCGAGGTTTGAAACCCCACTTGTGCTATTAGATTTATACCGTGACAATGATTTTATTTTTAGTATATTATTAATTAATCGCGGAAGAAGCAATGATGGCCGAGGAGTTAAGGGTGCTAATTTTAAGTTCCATTGAACAACTGTCCGCGAGGTTTGAACCTCACTCGTGCTATTAGATTTATACCGTGACAATTATTTTATTTTAGTATATTATTAATTAATCATGGAAGAAGCACGATGTTTGAGTGGTTAAGGCGTTGGACTTAAGTTCCATTAATTAATTGTCCGCGTGGGTTCGAACCCCCACTGAAGCATAGATTTATACTGTGACAATGATTTTATTTTAGTATATTATTAATTAATCGCGGAAGAAGCACGATGGCTGAGTGGTTAAGGCGTTGACCTAAGTTCCAATGAACAACTGTCCGCGAGTGGTCAACTCCACTTCCAGTTGTATGATTTATACCCTATTGTGTCGATTTATTTGCATATTAATTGACTGCGGAAGAAGCACGTGATGGCCGAGTGGTTAAGGCGTTGGACTTAAGTTCCAATGAACAAACTGTCCGCGAGGGTTTGAACCCCACTCGTGCTATTAGATTTATACCGTGACAATGATTTTATTTTAGTATATTATTAATTAATCGCGGAAGAATACCGATGGCTGAGTGGTTAAGGCGTTGGACTTAAGTTCCAATGAACAACTGTCCGCGAGGGTTTGAACCCCACTGTACATGATTTATACCGACAATTATTTTATTTTAGTATATTATTAATTAATCGCGGAAGAAGCACGATGTCAGAGTGGTTAAGGCGTTGGACTTAAGTTCCAATGAACAACTGTCCGCGAGGGTTTGAACTCACTCGTGCCATTGATTTATACCGTGACAACGATTTTATTTTAGTATATTATTAATTAATCGCGGAAGAAGCACGATGGCCGAGTGGTTAAGGCGTTGGACTTAAGTTCCAATGAACAACTGTCCGCGAGGGTTTGAACCCCTACCTAAAGCATAGATTTACACTTGGACAATGATTTTATTTTTAGTATATTATTAATTAATCGCGGAAGAAGCACGATGGTCGAGTGGTTAAGGCGTTGACCTAAGTTCCAATGAACAACTGTCCGCGAGGGTTTGAAACTCCACTTGTGCTATTAGATTTATACCGTGACAATGATTTTATTTTTAGTATATTATTAATTAATCGCGGAAGAAGCACGATGGCCGAGTGGTTAAGGCGTTGGACTTAAGTTCCAATGAACAACTGTCCGCGAGGGTTTGAACCCCACTTGTGCTATTAGATTTATACCGTGATAATGATTTTATTTTAGTATATTATTAATTAATCGCGGAAGAAGCACGATGGCCGAGTACAAGGTGCTGGACTTAAGTTCCATTGAACAACTGTCCGCGAGGGTTTGAACCCCACTTGTGCTATTAGATTTATGTACCGTGACAAATGATTTTATTTTATATATTATTAATTAACTGCGGAAGAAGCACGATGGCCGAGTGGTTAAGGCGTTGGACTTAAGTTCCAATGAACAACTGTCCGCGAGGGTTTGAACCCACTTGTGCTATTAGATTTATACCGTGACAATGATTTTATTTTAGTATATTATTAATTAATCGCGGAAGAAGCACGACGGTCGAGTATATATGCTGGACTTAAGTTCCAATGAATAACTGTCCGCGAGGTTTGAACCCCACCGTGCTATTAGATTTATACCGTGATAAATTATTTTATTTTATATATTATTAATTAATCGCGGAAGAAGCACGATGGCTGAGTAAGTGAGAGGCGGGATCAAGTTCCAATGAACAACTGTCCGCGAGGGTTTGAAACCCCACTCGTGCTATTAGATTTATACCGTGACAATGATTTTATTTTAGTATATTATTAATTAATCGCGGAAGAAGCACGATGGCCGAGTGGTTAGCGTTGGACTTAAGTTCCACGAATAATCATTCAAAAGCGTGAGGGTTTTAACTCCCACTTCAAATAGCTGGATTTAAAATGTGACACTATTTTATTTTAGTATATTATTAATAATCAAAAATAGTACGATGGCCGAGTGGTTAAGGCGTTGGACTTAAGTTCCAATGAACAACTGTCCGCGAGGTTTGAACCCCACTCGTGCTATTAGATTTATACCGTGACAATGATTTTATTTTAGTATATTATTAATTAATCGCGGAAGAAGCACGATGGCCGAGTGGTTAAGGCGTTGGACTTAAGTTCCAATGAACAACTGTCCGCGAGGGTTTGAACCCCACCTGTGCTATTAGATTTATACCGTGACAATGATTTTATTTTAGTATATTAATTAATCGCGGAAGAAGCACGATGGCCGAGTGGTTAAGGCGTTGGACTTAAGTTCCAATGAACAACTGTCCGCGAGGTTTGAACCCCACCAGGCTATTAGGATTTATACCAGACAATTTACTATTTATATATTATGACCATCTGCGAAGAAGCAATACGGTCAGAGGTTAAGGCGTTGGACTTAAGTTCCAATGAATAACCGGTCCGCGAGGGTTTGGCCCCACTCGTGCTATTAGATTTATACTGTGACAATTATTTTATTTTAGTATATTAATAATTAATCGTGAAGAAGCACGATGGCCGAGTGGTTAAGGCGTTGACTTAAGTTCCAACGAACAACTGTCCGCGAGGGTTTGAACCTACCTCGTGCTATTAGATTTATACCGTGACAATGATTTTATTTTAGTATATTATTAATTAATCGCGGAAGAAGCACGATGGCCGAGTGGTTAAGGCGTTGGACTTAAGTTCCAATGAACAACTGTCCGCGAGGGTTTGAACCCCACTCGTGCTAATAGCTAGATTTATACCGTGACAATTATTTTATTTTAGTATATTATTAATTAATCGTAACAAAATACGGCCGAGTGGTTAAGGCGTTGACCTAAGTTCAATGAATAATCAGTCTGGCAGTGGTTTGAACCCTAATTTCGTGCTATTAGATTTATACCGTGACAATTATTTATTTTTAGTATATTATTAATTAACTGTGGAAGAAGCACGATGGCCGAGTGGTTAAGGCGTTGGACTTAAGTTCCAATGAACAACTGTCCGCGAGGGTCGGAACCTCTACTGAAGTATGATTTATACCGTGACAATGATTTTATTTTTAGTATTATTAACGACTGCGGAAGAAGCACGATGGTCGAGTGGTTAAGTGTTGGACTTGAAGTCCTGAAGAACAATCGTCCGCGAGGGTTTGAACCCCACTCGTGCTATTAGATTTATACCGTGACAATTATTTTATTTTAGCATATTATTAATTTTTCGACTGCAACAGCTATCGGATGGTCAAGGTTAAGGCGTTGGATCAAGTTCCAACGGAACAACTGTCCGCGAGGGCTTGAACCCACTCGTGCTATTAGATTTATACCGTGACAATGATTTATTTAGTATATTATTAATTAATCGTAAAGAAGCACGATGCATGAGTGGTTAAGGCGTTGGACTTAAGTTCCAATGAACAACTGTCCGCGAGGGTTTGAACCTACCCAAGCATGATTTATACCGTGACAATGATTTTATTTTAGTATATATCGACCGTGGAAGAAGCACGATGGCCGAGTGGTTAAGGCGCGGACTTAAGTTCCAATGAACAACTGTCCGCGAGGGTTTGAACCCCACTGTGCTATTAGATTTATACCGTGACAATTATTTTATTTTAGTATATTGTTAATTAATCGCGGAAGAAGCACGATGGCCGAGTGGTTAAGGCGTTGGACTTAAGTTCCAATGAACAACTGTCCGCGAGGCTTTGAACCTACCGCCAATAGATTTATACCGTGACAATGATTTTATTTTAGTATATTAATAATTAAATTGCGGAAGAAGCACGATGGCCGAGTGTTAAGGCGTTGGACTTAAGTTCCAACGAATAATCATTCAAAGGAGGGTTTGAACCCCACTCGTGCTATGTCAGATTTATACAATGGACAATTATTTTATTTTTAGTATATTATTAATTGATCCGCAATAGTTACTGATGGCCGAGTGGTTAAGGCGTTGGACTTAAGTTCCAATGAACAACTGTCCGCGAGGGTTTGAACCCCACTCGTGCTATTAGATTTGTCGCGAGACTTTCGTGACAATTATTTTATTTTAGTATATTATTAATCGCGGGTTGTGTCATCGATGGCTTGAGTGGTTAAGGCGTTGACCTAAGTTCCAATGAACAACTGTCCGCGAGGGTTTGAACCCCACTCGTGCTAATAGATTTATACCGTGACAATTATTTTATTTTAGTATATTATTAATTAATCGCGGAAGAAGCACGATGGCCGGGGAGGGTTAAGGCGTTGACTGGCTCCAATGGAATAATCATTCATGAGGGTTTGAACCCCACTTCGCTATTAGATTTATATCAAGACAATTATTTTATTTAGTATATTATTAATTAATCGTGGAAGAAGTACGATGGCCGAGTGGTTAAGGCGTTGACTGTTCCAATGAATAACTGTCCGCGAGGGTTTGAACCTCAATTTCCAAAAGTAAAGCAGATTTTATACCGTGACAATTATTTTATTTTAGCATATTATTAATTAATCGCGGAAGAAGCACGATGGCCGAGTGGTTAAGGCGTTGGACTTAAGTTCCAATGAACAACTGTCTGCGAGGGTTTGAACCCCACTGTGCTATTAGATTTATACCGTGACAATTATTTTATTTTTAGTATATTATTAATTAATCGCGGAAGAAGCACGATGGCCGAGTGGTTAAGTATGTTGGACTTTAAGTTCAATGGTATCAACGTCCGCGAGGGTTTGAACCCCACTCGTGCTATTAGATTTATACCGTGACAATTATTTTATTTTAGCATATTATTAATTAATCGCGGAAGAAGAACAGATGGCCGAGTAGCGGGCGTTGACTTAAGTTCCAATGAACAACTGTCTGCGAGGGTTTGAACCCCACTCGTGCTATTAGATTTATACCGTGACAATGATTTTATTTTAGCATATTATTAACGACCGCGGAAGAAGCACGATGGCCGAGTGGTTAAGGCGTTGGACTTAAGTTCCAATGAACAACCGTCTGCGAGGGTTTGAACCCCACTCGTGCTAATAGATTGACAATGACAATTTATTTATTTTGAAACATTATTAATTAATCGCGGAAGAAGCACGATGGCCGAGTGGTTAAGGCGTTGGACTTAAGTTCCAATGAACAACTGTCCGCGAGGGTTTGAACCCCCACTCTCGTTAGATTTATACCGTGACAATTATTTTATTTTAGTATATTATTAATTAATCGCGGAAGAAGGCACGATGGCCGAGTGGTTAAGGCGTTGGACTTAAGTTCCAATGAACAACTGTCCGCGAGGGTTTGAACCCCCCTCTCGTGCTATTAGATTTATACCGTGACAATGATTTTATTTTAGTATATTATTAATTAATCGCGGAAGAAGCACATACGAGCGGTTAAGGCGTTGACTCCTAAGTTCCAATGAACAACTGTCCGCGAGGGTTTGAACCCCACTCGTGCTATTAGATTTATAATGTGACAATTATTTTATATTTTAGGTATATTATTAATTAATCGCGGAAGAAGCACGATGGCCGAGTGGTTAAGGCGTTGAGATCAGTTCCAAATTTGAACAACTGTCCGCGAGGTTTGAACCCCACTCGTGCTATTGATTTGGACAATGACAATTATTTTATTTTAGGCATATTATTAATGGAATCGCGGAAGAAGCAATGATGGTTGATGGCGGAGCAGTTAGACTGAAGTTCCAATGAACTGTCCGCGAGGGTTTGAACCCCACCGCAAGCGATGACTATACCGTGACAATTATTTTATTTTAGTATATTATTAATTAATCGCGGAAGTTAAAGCACGATGGCCGAGTGGTTAAGGCGTTGGACTTAAGTTCCAATGAACAACTGTCCGCGAGGGTTTGAACCCCACTCAAAGTTATTGATTTATATCGTGACAATGATTTTATTTAGTATATTATTAATTAATCGCGGAAGAAGCACGATGGCCGAGTGGTTAAGGCGTTGGACTTAAGTTCCAATGAACAACTGTCCGCGAGGGTTTGAACCCCACTCGTGCTATTAGATTTATACCGTGGAGTTGAACAGATATTTTATTTTAGTATATTGCTTAATTAATTGCGGAAGAAAGCACGATGGCCGAGTGGTTAAGGCGTTGGACTTAAGTTCCAATGAATAACTGTCCGCGAGGGTTTGAACCCCACTCGTGCTATTAGATTTATACCGTGACAATGATTTTATTTTAGTATATTATTAATTAATCGCGGAAGAAGCACGATGGCCGAGTGGTTAAGGCGTTGGACTTAAGTTCCAATGAATAAACTGTCCGCGAGGGTTTGAACCCCACTCGTGCTACGTTAGATTTATACCGTGACAATGATTTTATTTTAGTATATTATTAATTAATCATGAAGAAGCACGATGGGTTGAGTGGTTAAGGCGTTGGACTTAAGTTCCACGAACAACTGTCCGCGAGGGTTTGAACCCCACTCGTGCTATTGGATTTATACCGTGACAATTATTTTATTTATATATTACATTTAAATTTAAAAGAAGCACGATGGCCGGGAGTGGTTAAGGCGTTGGACTTAAGTTCCAATGAACAACTGTCCGCGAGGAGTCGAACCTCCATCGCGTTATTAGATTTATACCGTGTATTAACTATTTGCCTTTAGTATATTATTAATTAATTTGGAAGAAGCACGATGAAGCCAGAGCGTTAAGGCGTTGGACTTAAGTTCCAATGAACAACTGTCCGCGATAGTTTGAACCCCACTCGTGCTATTAGATTTATACCAATTATTTTATTTTAGGTATATTATTAATTAATCGCGGAAGAAGCACGATGGCCGATGGTTAAGGCGTTGGACTTAAGTTCCAATGAACAACTGTCCGCGAGGGTTTGAACCCCACTCGTGCTATTAGATTTATACCGTGACAATTATTTTATTTTTAGTATATTATTAATTAATCATGGAAGAAGCACGATACGAGTGGTTAAGGCGTTGGACTTGTTCCAATGAACAACTGTCCATGAGGGTTTGAAACTCTATCATAAATAATAGATTTATAACGCATAATTATTTTATTTTTATATATTATTAATTAATCGCGGAAGAAGCACGATGGCCGAGTGGTTAAGGCGTTGGACTTAAGTTCCAATGAACAACTGTCCGCGAGGGTTTGAACCCCACTCGTGCTATTAGATTTATACCGTGACAATTATTTTATTTTAGTATATTATTAATTAATCGCGGAAGAAGCACGATGGCCGAGTGGTTAAGGCGTTGACTCTAAGTTCCAATGAACAACTGTCCGCGAGGGTTTGAACCTACCCGTGCTATTAGATTTATACCGTGACAATTATTTTATTTTAGTATATTATTAATTAATCGCGGAAGAAGCACGATGCACATAGTTGGAGAAAGTTGACTTAAGTTCAAATGAACAACTGTCCGCGAGGGTTTGAACCACCGTGCTATTAGATTTATACCGTGACACGATTTTATTTTAGTATATTATTAATTAATCGCGGAAGAAGCACGATGGGTCGAGTGGTTAAGGCGTTGGACTTAAGTTCCAATGAACAACCGTCCACAGGGTTTGAACCCCACTCGTGCTATTAGATTTATACCGTGACAATGATTTTATTTTTAGTATATTATTAATTAAACGTGAAGAAGCACGATGCCTATGGTTAAGGCGCTGGATCAAGTTCCAATGAACAACTGTCCGCGAGGGTTTGAACCCCACTCGTGCTATTAGATTTATACCGTGACAATTATTTTATTTTAGTATATTACACGCATCGCGGAAGAAGCACGATGGCCGAGTACATACAAGGTTAATTTTAAGTTCCAATGAACAACTGTCCGCGAGGGTTTGAACCCCACTCGTGCTAATAGATTTATACCGTGACAATGATTTTGGTTTCTTAGTATATTATTAATTAATCGCGGAAGAAGCACGATGGCCGAGTGGTTAAGGCGTTGGACTTAAGTTCCAATGAACAACTGTCCGCGAGGGTTTGAACCCCACTCGTGCTATTAGATTTATACCGTGACAATTATTTTATTTTAGTATATTATTAATTAATCATGGAAGAAGCACGATGGCCGAGTGGTTAAGTTGGACTTAAGTCTCAATGAATAACTGTCCAGGGTTTGAACCCACTGTGCTATTAGATTTATACCGTGACAATTATTTTATTTTAGTGTTATTATTAATTTTGATCACAGAAGAAGCACGATGGCCGAGTGGTTAAGGCGTTGGACTTAAGTTCCAATGAACAACTGTCCGCGAGGGTTTGAACCCCACTCGTGCTATTAGATTTATACCGTGACAATGATTTTATTTTAGTATATTATTAATTAATCGCGGAAGCACGACGGCCGAGTGGTTAAGGCGTTGGACTTAAGTTCCAATGAACAACTGTCCATGAGGGTTGAATCCCATACCTGTGCTATTAGATTTATACCGTGACAATGATTTTATTTTAGTATATTATTAATTAATCATAGAAGAAGCACAGATGGTCAGAGTGGTTAAGGCGTTGGACTTAAGTTCCAATGAACAACTGTCCGCGAGGTTTGAACCCCACTCGTGCTATTAGATTTATACCGGGCATAATTATTTTATTTTAGTATATTATATTAATTAATCGCGGAAGGTTACCGATGGCCGAGTGGTTAAGGCACTAAGTTCCACCGACACTGTCCGCGAGGGTTTGAACCCCACTCGTGCTATTAGATTTTATACCGTGACAATTATTTTATTTTAGTATATTATTAATTAATCGCGGAAGAAGCACGATGGCCGAGTGCGGAGTTAAGGCGTTGACCCCAAGTTCCAATGAACAACTGTCCGCGAGGGTTTGAACCCACTCGCTATTAGATTTCATTGCGACAACATTTATTTAGTATATTATTAATTAATCGCGGGAAGAAGCACGATGGCCGAGTGGTTAAGGCGTTGGACTTAAGTTCCACGAACAACTGTCCGCGAGGGTTTGAACCCCACTCGTGCTATTAGATTTATACCGTGACAATGATTATTTAGTATATTATTAATTAATCGCGGAAGAAGCACGATGGCCGAGTAAGGCGTTGGACTTAAGTTCCAATGAACAACTGTCCGCGAGGTTTGAACCCCACTCCCTGTGCTATTAGATTTATACTGTGACAATTATTTTATTTTAGTATATTATTAATTAATCGCGGAAGAAGCACGATGGCCGAGTGGTTAAGGCGTTGGACTTAAGTTCCAAATGAACAACTGTCCGCGAGGGTTTGAACTCTACTCGTGCTATTAGATTTATACCGTGACAATTATTTTATTTTAGTATATTATTAATTAATCGCGGAAGAAGCACGGGATGGCCGAGTGGTTAAGGCGTTGGACTTAAGTTCCAATGAATAACTGTCCGCGAGGGTTTGAACCCCACTCGTGCTATTAGATTTATACCGTGAATGATTTATTTCAGCATATTATTAATTAATCGCGGAAGCGCTAATGATGGCCGAGTGGTTTTGTTGCGTTGACTCAAGTTCCATTAACATCCGCCCGCGAGGGTTTGAACCCCACTCGTGCTATTAGATTTATACCGTGACAATTATTTTATTTTAGTATATTATTAATTAATCGCGGAAGAAGCACGATGGCCGAGTGGTTAAGGCGTTGGACTTAAGTTCCAATGAACAATCGTCCATGAGGGCGCAGAACTTGACCGTGCTTATTGGATTTGTTATACCGTGACAATTATTTTATTTTAGTATATTAATTTTGATCGAAGAAGCACGATGGCCGAGTGGTTAAGGCGTTGACTAGCGCCCCTGAACAATTGTCCGCGAGGGTTTGAACCCCACTTGTGCTATTAGATTTATACCGTGACAATTATTTTATTTTAGTATATTATTAATTAATTTGCGAAGAAGCACGATGGCCGAGTGGTTAAGGCGTTGGACTTAAGTTCCAATGAATAATCTATTCGCGAGGGTTTGAACCCCACTCTCGTGCTATTAGATTTATACCGTGACAATTATTTGAGTTTTAGTATATTATTATCCAATCATGGAAGAAGCACGATGGCCGAGTGGTTAAGGCGTTGGACTTAAGTTCCACGAACAACTGTCCGCGAGGGTTTGAACCCCACTCGTGCTATTAGATTTATACCGTGACAATTATTTTATTTTTAGTATATTATTAATAATCGCGGAAGAAGCACGATGGTTGAGTGGTTAAGGCGTTGGACTTAAGTTCCAATGAATAACTTCGTCCTACAGGTTTGAACCCCACTCTCGTGCTATTAGATTTATACCTTGACAATTATTTTATTTTAGTATAATATTAATTAATCGCGGAAGAAGCACGATGGTTGAGTGGTTAAGGCGTTGGACTTAAGTTCCAATGAATTAACTGTCCGCGTGGGTTCGAACCCACTTGTGCTATTAGATTTATACCGTGACAATTATTTTATTTTTAGTATATTATTAATTAATCGCGGAAGAAGCACGATGGCCGAGTGGTTAAGGCGTTGGACGTAGTCTGAATTAATAACTGTCTTATGAAAGGTTTTGAACCCCACTCAAACAATTCAAAAAAAAAATAAAGGTTGTGCTATTAGATTTATACTCGTGACAATTATTTTATATTTTAGTATATTATTAATTAATCGCGGAAGAAGTAATGATGCTATAGCTGAGCGTTAAGGCGTTGATCACCTCTAAGTCTAACAACAACTGTCCGTTATATTGAACCCCACTCGTGCCATTAGATTTATACCGTGACAATTATTTTATTTTTAGTATATTATTAATTAATCGCGGAAGAAGCAATGATGGCCGAGCGGTTATATGTTGAATTGTTCCAATGAACAACTGTCTGCGAGGGCTTGAACCCCATCATGCCATTACTCATACCGTGACACCATTTATTTATGGATATTATTATTAATTAATCGCGGAAGAAGCACGATGGCCGATAAATAAGGCGTTGGACTTAAGTTCCGAATGAACAATCGTCCATAAAGAGGGTTCGAACCCCACTCGTGCTATTAGATTTATACCGTGACAATGATTTTATTTTAGTATATTATTAATTAATCGCGGAAGAAGCCACCACGGCTTTATAGTGCCAAGGCGTTGACTCAAGTTCCAATGAACAACTGTCCGCGAGGGGTTTGAACTCTACTCGTGCTATTAGATTTATACCGTGACAATGATTTTACTTAGGTATATTATTAATTAATCGCGGAAGAAGTACTGGATGGTCGAGGAGTTAAGGCGTTGGACTAAGTTCCACGAATAACTACGTCCGCGATAGTCGAACCCACCGTGCTATTAGATTTATACCGTGACAATTATTTTATTCTTAGTATATTATTAATTAATTCCATGGAAGGAAGCACGATGGCCGAGTGGTTAAGGCGTTGGACTTAAGTTCCACGAACAAACTGTCTCAGCAGGGTTTGAACCCACTCGTGCTATTAGATTTATACCGTACAATTATTTTATTTTGCACATTATTAATTAATCATGGAAGAAGCACGATGGCCGAGTGGTTAAGGCGTTGGACTTAAGTTCCAATGAACAACTGTCCGCGAGGGTTTGAACCTAACGTGCTATTAGATTTATACCAAAGACGGTTGATTTTATTTTAGCATATTATTAATTAATCGCGGAAGAAGCACGATGGCCGAGTGGTTAAGTTGGACTTAAGTTCCAATGAACAATCGTCCGCGTGGGTTCGAACCCCACTTGTGCTACGATTTCAATGACACCATTTTGATTAGCATACAATTAATCGAAAATAAGCACGATGGCCGAGTGGTTAAGGCGTTGGACTTAAGTTCCAATGAACAACCGTCCGCGGGTTCGAACCTATCAAAGCATACTTTATACTCGTGACAATTATTTTATTTTAGTATATTATTAATTAATCGCGGAAGAAGCACGATGGCCGAGTGGTTAAGGCGTTGGACTTGTTCCAATGAACACTGTTCATGTGGGTTTTGAACCTCACTTAAAGATGATTGACACGTGACAATTATTTTATTTTAGTATATTATTAATTAATCGCGAAGAAGCACGATGCATGAGGTTATATGTTGGACTTAAGTTCCAATGAACAACTGTCCGCGTGGGTTCGAACCCCACTTGTGCTATTAGATTTATACCGTGACAATGATTTTTATTTTAGTATATTATTAATTTCAACGTGGAAGAAGCACGATGGCTGAGTGGTTAGCAGGCGATTTAAGTTCCAACGAATAACTGTCCATGAGGGTTTGAACCCCACTTGTGCTATTAGATTTATACTGTGACAATTATTTTATTTAGTATATTATTAATTAATCGCGGAAGAAGCACGATGGCCGAGTGGTTAAGGCGTTGGACTGAAGTTCCAATGAACAACTGTCCGCGTGGGTTCGAACCCATTTGTGCTATTAGATTTATACCGTGACAATGATTTTATTTTGTATACATGAATTAATCTTGAAGAAGCACGATGGCCGAGTGGTTAAGGCGTTGGACTTAAGTTCCAATGAACAACTGTCCATGAGGGTCGAACCCCACTTGTGCTAATAGATTTATACCGTGACAATTATTTTATTTTAGTATATTATTAATTAATCGCGGAAGAAGCACGATGGCCGAGTGTTGGCGTTGACTGAAGTTCCAATGAACAACTGTCCGCGTGGGTTCGAACCCCACTTGTGCTATTAGATTTATACCGTGACAATTATTTTATTTTACATATTATTAATTAATCGCGGAAGAAGCACGATGGCCGAGTGGTTAAGGCGTTGGACTTAAGTTCCAATGAACAACTGTCCGCGTGGGTTCGAACCCCACTTTGTGCTATTAGATTTATACCGTGATAATTTATTTTATTTTAGTATATTATTAATTAATCGCGAAGAAGCACGTATTATTGAGTGGCGGCGGAAAAGCTGGACTTAAGTTCCAATGAACAACTGTCCGCGTGGGTTCGAACCCCATCGCAGTTGGCTAGATTTATAAAATTGTGTGACAATTATTTTGCCTTTAGTATATTATTAATTAATCGCGGAAGAAGCACGATGGCCGAGTGGTTAAGGCGTTGGACTTAAGTTCCAATGAACAACTGTCCGCGTGGGTTCGAACCCCACTTTTGAAGCTAGATTTATACCGTGACAATTATCGTGATATTTTGGTATTATTATTTGACCGTGAAGAAGTAACATTACGGCCGAGTGGTTAAGGCGTTGGACTTAAGTTCCAATGAACAACTGTCCGCGAGGGTTTAAAACCCCACTTGTGCTATTAGATTTATACCGTGACAATTATTTTATTTTGCATATTATTAATTAATCATGTCAGGCTATTACGGTTGAGTATATATGTTGACTGCCAGTTCCATGAACACTGTAATTTAAACCCCACTTGTGCTATTAGATTTATACCGTGACAATTATTTTATTTTAGTATATTATTAATTAATCGTGAAAGCAGCATGATGGCCGAGTGGTTAAGGCGTTGGACTTAAGTTCCAATGAACAACTGTCCGCGAGGGTTTGAACCCCCACTTGTGCTATTAGATTTATATCGTGACAATTATTTTATTTTAGTATATTATTAATTAATCGCGGAATAAATAATTGATGCCATTGAGTGGTTAAGGCGTTGGACTTAAGTTCCAATGAATAACTGTCCGCGTGGGTTCGAACTCACTTGTGCTATTAGATTTATACCGTGACAATTATTTTATTTTAGCATATTATTAATTAATCGCGGAAGTGCCATCGATGGCCGAGTGGTTAAGGCGTTGGACTTAAGTTCCAATGAACAACTGTCCGCGTGGGTTCGAACCCCACTTGTGCTATTAGATTTTATAATGTGATACTGATGGTTTTACATATATTAATTAATCGCGGAAGCACGATGGCCGAGTGGTTAAGGCGTTGGACTTAAGTTCCACTTAATAACTGTCCGCGAGGGTTTGAACCCTACTCGTGCCGCCAGATTTAACGACAATATTTTATTTATATATTATTAATTAATCGCGGAAGAAGCACGATGGCCGAGTGGTTAAGGCGTTGGACTTAAGTTCCAATGAACAACTGTCCGCGTGGGTTCGAACCCACTCGTGCTATTAGATTTATACCGTGACAATTATTTTATTTTAGTATATTATTAATTAATCATGGAAGAAGCACGATGGCCGAGTGGTTATGGACTTAAGTTCCAATGAACAACTGTCCGCGTGGGTTCGAACCCCAATTTCGTGCTATTAGATTTATACCGTGACAATTATTTTATTTTAGTATATATTATTAATTAATCGCGGAAGAAGCACGATGGCCGAGTGGTTAAGGCGTTGGACTTAAGTTCCAATGAACAACTGTCCGCGAGGGTTTGAACCCCACTTGTGCTATTAGATTTATACCGACACTATTATTTTAGTATATTATTAATTAATCGCGGGAAGAAGCACGATGGCCGAGTGGTTAAGGCGTTGGACTTAAGTTCCAATGAACAACTGTCCGCGAGGGTTCGAACCCCACCTGTGCTATTAGATTTACACGGGACAATTATTTTATTTTAGTATATTATTAATTAATCGCGGAAGAAGCACGATGGCCGAGTGGTTAAGGCGTTGGACTTAAGTTCTAATGAATTAATCATTCATGGGTTCGAACCCCACTTCAAAGAAGGATTTATACCGCACAATTATTTTATTTTGTATATTATTAACATCTCAAGAATATTAGCGAGCGGTTAAGGCGTTGGACTTAAGTTCCAATGGACAACTGTCCGCGAGGTTTGAACCCCACTCGTGCTATTAGATTTATACCGTGACAATTATTTTATTTTAGTATATTATTAATTAATCGCGGAAGAAGCACGATGGCCGAGTGGTTAAGGCGTTGGACTTAAGTTCCAATGAACAACTGTCCGCGTGGGTTGAACCCCACCTGTGCTATTAGACGACAATGTGACAATTATTTGATATTTTTAGACACATTTAATCGCGGAAGAAGCACGATGGCCGAGTGGTTAAGGCGTTGGACTTAAGTTCCAATGAACAACTGTCCGCGAGGGTTTGAACCCCATTTCAAAAGGTTATTAGATTTATACCGTGACAATTATTTTATTTTAGTATATTATTAATTAATCATGGAAGAAGCATGATGGCCGAGTGGTTAAGGCGTTGGACTTAAGTTCCAATGAACAACTGTCCGCGAGGGTTTGAACCCCACTCGTGCTATTAGATTTATACCGTGACAATTATTTTATTTTTAGTATATTATTAATTAATCGCGGAAGAAGCACGATGGCCGAGTGGTTAAGGCGTTGACTTTAAGTTCCAATGAACAACTGTCCGCGTGGGTTCGAACCCCACTCGTGCTATTAGATTTATACCGTGACAATTATTTATTTTAGTATATTATTAATTAATCGCGGAAGAAGCACGATGCATGAGTGGTTAAGGCGTTGGACTTAAGTTCCAATGGACAATCGTCCGCGAGGGTTTGGTCCTAATTTCAAGTATTAGATTTATACCGTGACAATTATTTTATTTTAGTATATTATTAATTAATCGCGGAAGAAGCACGATGGTCAGGGGAGTGTGGTTAAGGTGTTGGACTTTAAGTTCCAATGAACAACTGTCCGCGTGGGTTTGAACCCCACTCGTGCTATTAGATTTATACTCGCATAATTATTTTATTTTAGTATATTATTAATTAATCGCGGAAGAAGCACGATGGCCGAGTGGTTAAGGCGTTGGACTTAAGTTCCAATGAACAACTGTCCGCGAGGGTTTGAACCCCACCTTTGCCATTAGATTTATACCGTGACAATTATTTTATTTTAGTATATTATTAATTAATCGCGGAAGAAGCACGATGGCCGGAGTGGTTAAGGCGTTGGACTTAAGTTCCAATGAACAACTGTCCGCGAGGGTTTGAACCCCACTCGTGCTATTAGATTTATACCGTGACAATTATTTTATTTTAGTATATTATTAATTAATCGCGGAAGAAGCACGATGGCCGAGTGGTTAAGGCGTTGGACTTAAGTTCCAATGAACAACTGTCCGCGTGGGTTCGAACCCCACTCGTGCTATTAGATTTATACCGTACAATGGTTTTATTTTAGTATATTATTAATTAATCGCGGAAGAAGCACGATGGCCGAGTGGTTAAGGCGTTGGACTTAAGTTCCAATGAACAACTGTCCGCGTGTCTGAACCCCACTCAAAAGGGTTAGATTTATACTGTGACAATTATTTTATTTAGTATATTATTAATTAATCGCGGAAGAAGCACGATGGCCGAGTGGTTAAGGCGTTGGACTTAAGTTCCAATGAATAACTGTCCGCGAGGGTTTGAACCCCACTTGTGCTATTAGATTTATACCGTGACAATTATTTTATTTTAGTATATTATTATCGACGCGGGGCACGATGGCCGAGTGGTTAAGGCGTTGACTTTAAGTTCCAATGAACAACTCGTCCGCGAGGGTTCGAACCCCACTTGTGCTATTAGATTTATACTGTGACAATTATTTTATTTTAGTATATTATTAATTAATCGCGGAAGAAGCACGATGGCCGAGTGGTTAAGGCGTTGGACTTAAGTTCCAACATCTGTCCGCGTGGGTTCGAACCCCACTCGTGCTATTAGATTTATACCGTGACAATTATTTTATTTTAGTATATTATTAATTAATCGCGGAAGAAGCACGATGGCCGAGTGGTTAAGGCGTTGGACTTAAGTTCCAATGAACAACTGTCCGCGTGGGTTCGAACCCCACTCGTGCTATTAGATTTATACCGTGACAATTATTTTATTTTTAGTATATTATTAATTAATCGCGGAAGAAGCACGTGATGGCCGAGTGATGGCGTTGACTTAAGTTCCAATGAACAATCATCCAGTGGGAGTTCAAACCCCCATCAGTATTAGATTTATAATTTAATAATTATTTTATTTTAGTATATTATTAATTAATCGCGGAAGAAGTAATAGATGTTGAGTGGAGCATATGTTGGACTTAAGTTCCAATGAACAACTGTCCGCGTGGGTTTGAACCCCACTTGTGCCATTAGATTTATACCGTGACAATTATTTTATTTTAGTATATTATTAATTAATCGCGGAAGAAGTAATGGATGGCCGAGTAGTATATGTTGGATCAAGTTCCGTCGAATTGTCCGCGTGGGTTCGAACCCACTCGTGGCCAATAGATTTTATACCGTGATAATTATTTTACTAGTATATTATTAATTAATCGCGGAAGAAGCACGATGGCCGAGTGGTTAAGGCGTTGGACTTAAGTTCCAATGAACAATCATCCTAAGTCTGAACCTTCCACTAAGCATATAGATTTAATGTGACAATTATTTTATTTTAGTATATTATTAATTAATCGCGGAAGTAATGATGGCCGAGTGGTTAAGGCGTTGGACTTAAGTTCCAATGAACAACTGTCCTTGGGTTTGAACCCCTTTCATTTCAATAGATTTATACCGTGACAATTATTTTATTTTAGTATATTATTAATTAATCGCGGAAGAAGCACGATGGCCGAGTGGTTAAGGCGTTGGACTTAAGTTCCAATGAACAACTGTCCGCGTGGGTTCGAACTCTCACTCGTGCTATTAGATTTATACCGTGACAATTATTTTATTTTAGTATATTATTAATTAATCGCGGAAGAAGCACGATGGCCGAGGGTTAAGGCGTTGGACTTAAGTTCCAATGAATAACTGTCCGCGAGGGTTTGAACCCTAATTTTGTGCTATTAGATTTATACCGTGACAATTATTTTATTTTAGTATATTATTAATTAATCGCGGAAGAAGCACGACGGCTGAGTGGCGGAAAGTATAATCAAGTTCCAACAACAACTGTCCGCGAGGGTTCGAACCCCACTTGTGCTATTAGATTTATACCGTGACAATTATTTTATTTTTAGCATATTATTAATTAATCAAGTGTCAGGCCGCACGATGGCCGAGTGGTTAAGGCGTTGGACTTAAGTTCCAATGAACAACTGTCCGCGTGGGTTCGAACCCACTCGTGCTATTAGATTAACATACCGTGACAATTATTTTATTTTAGTATATTATTAATTAATCGCGGAAGAAGCACGATGGCCGAGTGGTTAAGGCGTTGGACTTAAGTTCCAATGAACAATCATTCATGCGTGTCTGAACCTAACGTGCTATTAGATTTATACCGTGACAATTATTTTATTTTAGTATATTATTAATTAATCGCGGAAGAAGCACGATGGCCGAGTGGTTAAGGCGTTGACTCTAAGTTCCAATGAACAACCGTCCGCGTGGGTTCGAACCCCCACTCGTGCTATTAGATTTATACCGTGACAATTATTTTATTTTAGTATATTATTAATTAATCGCGGAAGAAGCACGATGGCCGAGGTTAAGGCGTTGGACTGGTTCAGCCTTGATCCAGAGGGTTTGAACCCCACTTTGTAGCTATTAGATTTATACTGTCGTGACAATTATTTTATTTTAGTATATTATTAATTAATCGCGGAAGAAGCACGATGGCCGAGTGGTTAAGGCGTTGGACTTAAGTTCCAATGAACAACTGTCCGCGAGGGTTTGAACCCCACTCTGTGCTATTAGATTTATACCGTGACAATTATTTTATTTTAGTATATTATTAATTAATCGCGGAAGAAGCACGATGGCCGAGTGGTTAAGGCGTTGGACTTAAGTTCCAATGAACAACTGTCCGCGTGGGTTCGAACCCCACTCGTGCTATTAGATTTATACCGTGACAATTATTTTATTTTAGTATATTATTAATTAATCATGGGAAGAAGCACGATGGCCGAGTGGTTAAGGCGTTGGACTTAAGTTCCAATGAACAACTGTCCGCGAGGGTTTGAACCCCACTTGTGCTATTAGATTTATACCGTGACAATTATTGAGCCTTAGTAGAGTTATTACGATCATGGAAGCACGATGGCCGAGTGGTTGGGCGTTGGACTTAAGTTCCAATGAACAACTGTCCGCGAGGGTTTGAACCCCACTTGTGCTATTAGATTTATACCGTAATAATTATTTTATTTTAGTATATTATTAATTAATCGCGGCAAGCACGGAGCTTTAAGCCGAGTGGTTAAGGCGTTGGACTTAAGTTCCAATGGACAACTGTCCGCGAGGGTTTGAACCCCACTCGTGCTATTAGATTTATACCGTGACAATTATTTTATTTTAGTATTATTAACACTGCGGTGGAAGAAGCACGATGGCCGAGTGGTTAAGGCGTTGGACTTAAGTTCCAATGAACAACTGTCCGCGTGGGTTCGAACCCCATCAAAAGCATATCGTATACCATAATTATTTATTTTAGCATATTATTAATTAATCGCGGAAGTTAAAGCACGATGGCCGAGTGGTTATGTTGACTGCTCCAATGAACAACTGTCCGCGTGGGTTCGAACCCCACTCGTGCTATTAGATTTATACCGTGACAATTATTTTATTTTAGTATATTATTAATCGCGAATAGCTATCGACAAAATATGGTTATGTTGGACTTAAGTTCCAATGAACAACTGTCCGCGTGGGTTCGAACCCCACTCGTGCTATTAGATTTATACCGTGACAATTATTTTATTTTAGTATATTATTAATTAATCATGGAAGAAGCACGACAGCCGAGTGGTTAAGGCGTTGGACTTAAGTTCCAATGAACAACTGTCCGCGTGGGTTCGAACCCCACTCGTGCTATTAGATTTTATACCGTGACAATCGATTGATGTAGTATATTATTAATTAATCGCGGAAGAAGCACGATGGCCGAGTGGTTAAGGCGTTGGACTTAAGTTCCAATGAACAACTGTCCGCGAGGGTTTGAACCTCCACTCGTGCTATTAGATTTATACCGTGACAATGATTTTATTTTTAGTATATTATTAATTAATCTATGAAGAAGCACGACGTGGTCGAGTGGTTAGCGTTGGACTTAAGTTCCAATGGATAATTGTCCGCGAGGGTTTGAACCCCACTCGTGCTATTAGATTTATACCTCGTGACAATGATTTTATTTTAGTATATTATTAATTAATCGCGGAAGAAGCACGATGGCCGAGTGGTTAAGGCGTTGGACTTAAGTTCCAATGAACAACTGTCCGCGTGGGTTCGAACCCCACTCGTGCTATTAGATTTATACCGTGACAATTATTTTATTTAGACATATTATTAATTAATCGCGGAAGAAGCACGATGGCTGAGTGGTTAAGGCGTTGGACTTAAGTTCCAATGAACAACTGTCCGCGTGGGTTCGAACCCCACTTGTGCTATTAGATTTATACCGTGACAATTATTTTATTTTAGTATATTATTAATTAATCGCGGAAGAAGTACGATGGCCGAGTGGTTAAGGCGTTGGACTTAAGTTCCAATGAACAACTGTCCGCGTGGGTTCGAACCCCACTCGTGCTATTAGATTTATACCGTGACAATTATTTTATTTTAGTATATTATTAATTAATCGCGGAAGAAGCACTTTACGGCCGAGTGGTTAAGGCGTTGGACTTAAGTTCCAATGAACAACTGTCCGCGTGGGTTCGAACCCCACTGTGCTATTAGATTTATACCGTGACAATTACTATTTTATATATTATTAATTAATCGCGGAAGAAGCACGATGGCCGAGTGGTTAAGGCGTTGGACTTAAGTTCCAATGAACAACTGTCCGCGTAATAGTCTGAACTTCCACTCGCGCTGTTGGATTTATAATGTGACAATTATTTTATTTTAGTATATTATTACTCAATCGCGGAAGAAGCCACGATGTCGATAGCATATGACTTGGTTCCAATGAACAACTGTCCGCGTGGGTTCGGAACTCCACTCGTGCTATTAGATTTATACCGTGACAATTATTTTATTTTAGTATATTATTAATTAATCGCGGAAGAAGCACGATGGCCGAGTGGTTAAGGCGTTGGACTTAAGTTCCAATGGACAACTGTCCGCGAGGGTTTGAACCCCACTCGTGCTATTAGATTTATACCGTGACAATGATTTTATTTTAGTATATTATTAATTAATCGCGGAAGAAGCACGATGGCCGAGTGGTTAAGGCGTTGGACTTAAGTTCAAATGAACAACTGTCCGCGTGGTTCGAACTCCATTTAAAGTATTAGATTTATACTTGATACAATTATTTTATTTTAGTATATTATTAATTAATCGCGGAAGAAGCACGATGGCCGAGTGGTTAAGGCGTTGGACTTAAGTTCCAATGAACAACTGTCCGCGAGGGTTTGAACCCCACTTGCTATTAGATTTATACCGTGACAATTATTTTATTTTAGTATATTATTAATTAATCGGAAGAAGCACGATGGCCGAGTGGTTATTGTTGGACTTAAGTCTCCACTGAAATAACTGTCCGCAGTGGTTTGAACCCCACTTGTGCTATTAGATTTATACCGTGACAATGATTTTATTTTAGTATATTATTAATTAACTGCGGAAGAAGCACGATGGCTGAGTGGTTAAGGCGTTGGACTTAAGTTCCAATCAACAACTGTCCGCGAGGGTTGAACCCCACTTGTGCTATTAGATTGTTACCGTGACAATGATTTTATTTTAGTATATTATTACCACCGTAGCACAATGATGGCCGAGTGGTTAAGGTTAATTTAAGTTCCAATGGACAACTGTCCGCGAGGGTTTGAACCCCATCAAAGACAGATTTATACCGACAATGATTACTTTTGGTATATTATTAATTAATCGCGGAAGAAGAAGATGGCCGAGTGGTTAAGGCGTTGGACTTAGTTCCAATGAACGGTCTCGTCTCGCGAGGGTTTGAACTCCCACTTGTGTTATTGATTTATACCGTGACAAATGATTTTATTTTAGTATATTATTTACTGGTCATGGAAGAAGCACGATGGCTAGAGTGGTTAAGGCGTTGACCGGTTCCACGAACAACTGTCCGCGAGGGTCGAACCCCACTCAGGTTGTTAGATTTATACCGTGACAATGATTTATTTTGGGTATATTATTAACTAATCGCAATAGGCGACGATGGCCGAGTGGTTAAGGCGTTGGGACTTGCTCCAATGGACAACTGTCCGCGAGGGCTTGAACTCACTCGTGCTATTAGATTTATACCGCATACCATTTTATTTTAGTATATTATTAATTAATCGCGGAAGAAGCACGATGGTTGAGTGGTTAAGGCGTTGGACTTAAGTTCCAATGAACAACTGTCCGTGTCTGAACCTCCCACTCTCAGTTATTAGGATTTATACCGTGACAATTATTTTATTTTAGTATATTATTAATTAATCGCAGAAGCACGGATGGTTTGAGTGGTTATATGTTGGACTTAAGTCTAATGAATAACTGTCCGCGCGGGTTCGAACCCCACTGTGCTATTAGATTTACCGTGACAATTATTTATTTTAGTATGGTTATTAATTAATTATGGAAGAAGGAACATCGATGGCTGAGTGGTTAAGTATGTTGACCTCAGTTCCAACAACAACCACTACGAGGGGCTTGAACCCCACTTGTGCTATTAGATTTATACCGTGACACTACTTTATTTGAGTATTATTAATTAACGCAGCAGCTAATGATGGCCGAGTGGTTAAGTATGCTGGACTGGTTCTAAATTTTAACAACTGTCCGCGTGGCTCTAACCCTACCTGTGTTATTAGATTTATACCGACAATGATTTATTTTGGTATATTAATTAATCGCGGTAGCCAGCTACTGATGGCTTGTTGGTTACGGCGTTGGACTTAAGTTCACTAGCCAGAATCGTCCGCTACAGGTTTGAACTCACTTGTAAGTATTAGATTTATACTGTGACAATTATTTTATTTTAGTATATTATTAATTAATCGCGGAAGAAGCACGATGGCCGAGTGGTTAAGGCGTTGGACTTAAGTTCCAATGAATAATCGTCTCATGTGGTTCGAACTTTAATTGTGCTATTAGATTTATACCGTGACAATTATTTTATTTTAGTATATTATTAATTAATCGCGGAAGAAGCACGATGGCTTGAGTGGTTAAGGCGTTTATTCTAAGTCTTAATGAATTAACTGTCCGCGGGGTTCGAACCTCACTGTGTTATTAGATTTATAATGGCATAATTATTTTATTTTAGTATATTATTAATTAATCGCGGAAGAAGCACGATGGCCGAGGCATAAGTGTTAGACTTAAGTTCCAATGAACAACTGTCCGCGTGGGTTCGAACTCACTTGTGCTATTAGATTTATACCGTGACAATTATTTTATTTTAGTATATTATTAATTAATCGCGGAAGAAGCACTTATTACGGCTGAGTGGTTAAGGCGTTGGACTTAAGTTCCAATGAACAACTGTCCCGTGGGTTCGAACCCACTTGTGCTATTAGATTTATACCGTGACAATGATTTTATTTTAGTATATTATTAATTAATCGCGGAAGGCTAATTGATGGCCGAGTGGTTAAGGCGTTGGACTTAAGTTCCAATGAACAACTGTCCGCGAGGGTTTGAACCCCACTCGTGCTATTAGATTTATGTCGTGACAATTATTTTATTTTAGTATATTATTAATTAATCGCGGAAGAAGCACGATGGCCGAGGAAGAAGGGGGCGTTGGACTTAAGTTCCAATGAACAACTGTCCGCGAGGGTTTGAACCCCCACTTGCAAAGCAGTTAGATTTATACTTGACAATTATTTTATTTTAGTATATTATTAATTAATCGCGGAAGAAGCACGATGGTTGAGTGGAAAGAAGGCGTTGGACTTAAGTCTAATGGAACAACTGTCCGCGAGGGTTTGAACCCCACTCGTGTTAAGTTAGATTTATACCGTGACAATGATTTTATTTTAGTATATTATTAATTAATCGCGGAAGAAGCACGATGGCTATGTTAAGGCGTTGGAACGAAGTCTTAATGAATTAACTGTCCGCGTGGGTTCGAACCCCAATTTGTGCTATTAGATTTATACCGTGACAGCGATTTTATTTTAGTATATTATTAATTAATCGCGGAAGCACGATGGCCGAGTGGTTAAGGCGTTGACCTTAAGTTCCAATGAACAACTGTCCGCGTGGGTTCGAACCCCCACTTGTGCTATTAGATTTATACCGTGACAATGATTTTATTTTAGTATATTATTAATTAATCGCAGTACACGATACTATAGTTAAGGCGTTAGACTGTTCCAATGAATAACTGTCCGCGTGGGTTCGAACCCCACTTGTGCTATTAGATTTATAATTGTGACAATGATTTTATTTTAGTGGATACTAACGCGGAAGAAGCACGATGGCCGAGTGGTTAAGGCGTTGGACTTTCGTTCAATGAACAACTGTCCTGCGAGGGGGTTTGAACCTACTTGTGCTATTAGATTTATACCGTGACAATTTGTTTTATTTTAGTATATTATTAATTAATCGCGGAAGAAGCACGATGGCCGAGTGGTTAAGGCGTTGACTTTAAGTTCCAATGAACAACTGTCCTGCGAGGGTTTGAACTCACTCGTGTTAGCGAGATTTATACCGTGACAATTATTTTATTTTAGTATATTATTAATTAATCGCGGAAGAAGCACGATGGCCGATAAGGCGTTGACTAAGTTCAATGAATAACTGTCCGCAGGTTTGAACCCACTTGTGCTATTAGATTTATACCGTGACAATTATTTTATTTTAGTATATTATTAATTAATCGCGGAAGAAGCACGATGGCCAGAGTGGTTAAGGCGTTGGACTTAAGTTCCAATGAACAACTGTCCGCGGGCCTGAACCCCACTTGTGCTATTAGATTTATAATGGATACAATGATTTATTTTAGTATATTATTAATTGACCGCGGAAGAAGCACGATGTCGATAAGGCGTTGGACTTAAGTTCAATGAACAACTGTCCAAGTAGGTTTGAACCCACTTGTGCTATTAGATTTATACTGTGACAATTATTTTATTTTAGTATATTGGTTAATTAATCGCGGAAGAAGCACGATGGCCGAGTGGTTAAAAGTTGGACTTTAAGTTCCAATGAACAACTGTCCGCGTGGTTCGAACCCCACTTGTGCTATTAGATTTATAACAAGAGGAGCTAATGATTTTATTTTTAGTATATTATTAATAATCGCGGAAGAAGCACGATGGCCGAGTGGTTAAGGCGTTGGACTTAAGTTCCAATGAACAACTGTCCGCGAGGGTTTGAACCTCACCGTGCTATTAGATTGGCTGCATAATGATTTATTTTAGGCATATTATTACCACCGGAAGAAGCACGATGGCTGAGTGTTGTTATGCGACTTAAGTTCCAATGAACAACTGTCCGCGAGGGTTTGAACCCCACTTGTGCTATTAGATTTATACCGTGAGCACTTATTTTATTTTAGTATATTGCTGACGATCAAAAAAGGAAGCACGATGGCCGAGTGGTTAAGGCGTTGGACTTAAGTTCCAATGAACAACTGTCCGCGAGGGTTTGAACCCTAATTTTGTGCTATTAGATTTATACCGTGACAATGATTTTATTTAGTATATTATTAATTAATCGCGGAAGAAGCACGACAGTTTATGTTAAGGCGTTGGACTTAAGTTCCAATGAACAACTGTCCGCGAGGGTTTGAACCCCACTTGTGCTATTAGATTTATACTGTGACAATTATTTTATTTTGTATATTATTAATTAATCGCGGAAGAAGTTTACCACGATGGCCGAGTGGTTAAGGCGTTGGACTTAAGTCTCATTAGCCAACTGTCCGCGAGGGTTTGAACCCTCACTCGTGCTATTAGATTAAGTACCGTGATACTATTTTATTTTAGTATTATTAATTAATCGCGGGAAGAAGCACGATGGCCGAGTGGTTAAGGCGTTGGATTTAAGTTCCAATGAACAACTGTTCAAGGAGGGTTTGAACCCACTCGTGCTATTAGATTTATACCGTGACAATTATTTTTATTTTAGTATATTATTAATTAATCGCGGAAGAAGCACGATGGCCGAGTGGTTAAGGCGTTGGACTTAAGTTCCAATGAACAATCGTCCGCAGGGTTTGGAACCCACTTTGTGCTATTAGATTTATACCGTGACAATGATTTTATTTTAGTATGTTATTAATTAATCGCGGAAGAAGCACGATGGCCGAGTGGTTAAGGCGTTGGACTTAAGTTCCAATGAACAACTGTCCAGGTTTGAACCCCACTCGTGCTATTAGATTTATACTGTGACAATTATTTTATTTGTATATTATTAATTAATCGCGGAAGAAGCACGATGGCCGAGTGGTTAAGGCGTTGGACTTAAGTTCCAATGAACAACTGTCCGCGTGGGTTTGAACCCACTCAGGCTATTAGATTTATACTAAGTGACAATTATTTTATTTTAGTATATTATTAATTAATCGCGGGAAGAAGCACGATGGCCGAGTGGTTAAGGCGTTGGACTTAAGTTCAATGAACAACTGTCCGCGTGGGTTCAACTCACTTGTGCTATTAGATTTATACCGTGACAATGATTTTATTTTAGTATATTATTAATTTAATCGCGGAAGAAGCAATTGATGTCATGGGTTAAGGCGTTGGACTTAAGTTCCAATGAACAACTGTTCAAGAGGGTTTGAACCCCACTCGTGCTATTAGATTTATGTCGCATAACGTATTTTTATCGGTATATTATTAATTAATCGCGGGAAGAAGCACGATGGCCGAGTGGTTAAGGCGTTGGACTTAAGTTCCAATGAACAACTGTCCGCGTGGGTTCGAACCCCACTTGTGCTATTAGATTTATATCGTGACAATGATTTTATTTTAGTATATTATTAATTGAATTTGCGAAAGGCACGATGGCCGAGTGGTTAAGGCGTTGGACTTAAGTTCCTAATGAACAACTGTCTGCGTGGTTCGAACCCCACTTGTGCTATTAGATTTATACCGTGACAATTATTTTATTTTAGTATATTATTAATTAATCGCGGAAGAAGCACGATGGCTGAGTGGTTAAGGCGTTGGACTTAAGTTCCAATGAAATAACTGTCCGCGGGTTCGAACCCCACTTGTGCTATTAGATTTATACCGTGACAATGATTTTATTTTAGTATATTATTAATTAATCGTGAAAGCAGCACGATGGCCGAGTGGTTAAGGCGTTGGACTTAAGTTCCAATGAACAACTGTCTCGGCGTGGGTTCGAACCCCACTTGTGCTATTAGATTTATACCGTGACAATGATTTTATTTTTAGTATATTATTAATTAATCGCGGAAGAAGCACGATGGCCGAGTGGTTAAGGCGTTGGACTTAAGTTCCAATGAACAACTGTCCGTGGGTTCGAACCCCACTTGTGCTATTAGATTTATACCGTGACAATGATTTTATTTTAGTATATTATTAATTAATTTGCAGCAGTGCATTGCTGGCCGAGTGGTTAAGGCGTTGGACTTAAGTTCCAATGAACAACTGTCCGCGTGGGTTCGAACCCCACTTGTTACGATTTATACCGTGACAATTATTTTATTTTATATATTATTAATTAATTGCAAAAGGAAGTAATATGTCAAGGTTAAGGCGTTGGACTTGCCCACCAACAACTGTCCGCGTGGGTTCGAACCCCCACTTGTGCTATTAGATTTATACCGTGACAATGATTTTATTTTAGTATATTATTAATTAATCGCGAAGAAGCACGATGGCCGAGGAGTTATATGGGTTGGGACTTAAGTTCCAATGAACAACTGTCCGCGAGGGCTGAACCCACTCGTGCTATTAGATTTATACCGTGACAATTATTTTATTTTAGTATATTATTAATTAATCGCGGAAGAAGCACGATGTTTTCAGTGTATATAAGTGTTGACTAAGTTCAACAAACAATTGTCCGCGAGGCTGAACTCACTCGTGCTAGACTAGATTTATACTTATGTCAATTATTTTATTTTAGTATATTATTAATTAATCGCGGAAGAAGCACGATGGCCGAGTTGTTGTTGGACTTAAGTTCCAATGAATTGTCCGTTCACAGGGTTTGAACCCCACCGTGCTATTAGATTTATACCGACAATTATTTTATTTTATGGTATTATTAATTAATCGCGGAAGAAGCACGATGGCTTATACATATAAGCTTGGACTTAAGTTCCAATGAATAACTGTCCGCGAGGGTTTGAACCCCACTGTGGTTATTAGATTTATACCGTGACAATTATTTTATTTTAGTATATTAGCTTAATTAATCGCGGAAGAAGCACGATGGCCGAGTGGTTAAGGCGCGACTAAGTTCCAATGAACAACTGTCCGCGAGGGTTTGAACTCACTCGTGTTGTTAGATTTATACCGTGACAATTATTTTATTTTAGTATAGTTATTAATTAATCGCGGGAAGAAGCACGATGGCCGAGTGGTTAAGGCGTTGGACTTAAGTTCCAATGAACAACTGTCCGCGAGGGTTTGAACCCCACTGTGCTATTAGATTTATACCGTATACTATTTTATTTTAGTATATTATTAATTAATCGCGGAAGAAGCACGATGGCCGAGTGGTTAAGGCGTTGGACTTAAGTTCCAATGAACAACTGTCCGCGAGGGTTTGAACCCCACTCGTGCCATTAGATTTATACCGTGACAATTATTTTATTTTAGTATATTATTAATTAACGTGAAGCAGCAATTACGGCTGAGTGGTTAAGGCGTTGGACTTAAGTTCCACAGAACAACTGTCCGCGAGGGTTTGAACCACTCTGTGCTATTAGATTTATACCGTGACAATTATTTTATTTTAGTATATTATTAATTAATCGCGGAAATAAAGCACTGATGGCCGAGTGGTTAAGGCGTTGGACTTAAGTCTCAATGAATTAACTGTCCGCGAGGTTTTGAACCCCTACCTGTGCTATTAGATTTATACCGTGACAATTATTTTATTTTAGTATATTATTAATTAATCGCGGAAGAAGCACGATGGTTGAGCAGTTAAGGCGTTGGACTTAAGTTCCAATGAACAACTGTCCGCGAGGGTTTGAACCTCACTGTGCTATTAGATTTATACCGTGACAATTATTTTATTTTAGTATATTATTAATTAATCGCGGAAGAAATAATGATGGCTGAGCATAAGGCGTTGGACTTAAGTTCCAATGAACAACTGTCCGCGAGGGTTTGAACCCCACTGTGCTATTAGATTCATAACGGTGACAATTGTTTTACTTTGTACCATTATTAATTAATCGCGGAAGAAGCACGATGGCCGAGTGGTTAAGGCGTTGGACTTAAGTTCCAATGAACAACCGTCCGCGAGGGTTTGAACCCCACTGTGCTATTAGATTTATACCGTGACAATTATTTTATTTTAGTATATTATTAATTAATCGCGGAAGAAGCAATGATGCTTGAGTGGTTAAGGCGTTGGACTCAAGTTCCAATGAACAACTGTCCGCGAGGGTTTGAACCCCACTCGTGCTATTAGATTTATACCGTAGACAATTATTTTATTTTAGTATATTATTAATTAATCAGAAAAGTAGCACGATGGCCAGAGGAGTTAAGGCGTTGGACTTAAGTTCCAATGAACAACTGTCCGCGAGGGTTTAAACCCACTTGTGCTATTAGATTTATATCACAATTATTTGTTTTAGTATATTATTAATTAATCGCGGAAGAAGCACGATGGCTTGAGTGGTTAAGGCGTTGGACTTTCTGTCTTCCATTGAACAACTGTCCGCGAGGGTTTGAACTCAAAGCATGATTTATACTGTGATACACAATTATTTTATTTTAGTATATTATTAATTAATCGTGGAAGAAGCACGATGGCCGAGTGGTTAAGGCGTTGGACTTAAAGTCTCCAATGAACAACTGTCCGCGAGGGAGCCGAACCACCAAAGTATTAGATTTATACTGCATAATTATTTTATTTTAGTATATTATTAATTGACCGCGGAAGAAGCACGATGGCCGAGTGGTTAAGGCGTTGGACTTAAGTTCCAATGAACAACTGTCCGCGAGGGTTTGAACCCCCACCAGTTAGATTTACACCGTGACAATTATTTTATTTTAGTATATTATTAATTAATCGCGGAAGAAGCACGATGGCCGGGAGTGGTTAAGGCGTTGGACTTAAGTTCCAATGAATCGTCCATGAGGGTTTGAACTCTAATTTCGTGCTGTTTAGATTTATACCGTGACAATTATTTTATTTTAGTATATTATTAATGACTGCGGAAGAAGCACGATGGCCGAGTGGTTAAGGGTGTTGGACTTAAGTTCCAATGAACAACTGTCCGCAGAGGGTTTGAACTTCACTCGTGCTATTAGATTTATACCGTGACAATTATTTTATTTTAGTATATTATTAATTAATCGCGGAAGAAGCACGATGGCCGAGTGGTTAAGGCGTTGGACTTTAAGTTCCAATGAACAACTGTCCGCGAGGGTTTGAACCCCCACTCGTGCTATTAGATTTATACCGTGACAATTATTTTATTTTAGTATATTATTAATTATCCGTGAAGAAGCACGATGGCCGAGTGGTTAAGGCGTTGGACTTAAGTTCCAATGAACAACTGTCCGCGAGGGTTTGAAACTCGACCAGTATTAGATTTATACCGTGACAATTATTTTATTTTAGTATATTATTAATTAATCGCGGAAGAAGCACGATGGCTGAGTGGTTAAGGCGTTGGACTTAAGTTCAATGAACAACTGTCCGCGAGGGTTTGAACCCCCACTGTACAGTTAGATTTACATCGTGACAATTATTTTATTTTAGTATATTATTAATTAATCGCGGGCAGCTTTACCGATGGCCGAGTGGTTAAGGCGTTGGACTTAAGTTCCAATAACAATTGTCCGCGAGGGTTTGAACCCCACCAGGCTAGTTAGATTTATACCGTGACAATTATTTATTTTAGTATATTATTAATTAATCGCGGAAGAAGCATCTACGAGTGGTTAAGGCGTTGGACTTAAGTTCCAATGAACAACTGTCCGCGAGGCTGGAATCCCACTCGTGCTATTAGATTTATACCGTGACAATTATTTTATTTTAGTATTATTAATTAATCGCGGAAGAAGCACATACGAGTGGTTAAGGCGTTGACTGGTTCCAATGGCTCAACTGTCCGCGAGGGTTTGAACCCCACTCGTGCTATTAGATTTATGACGTGACAATTATTTTATTTTAGTATATTATTAATTAATCGCGGAAGAAGCATTGATGGCTGAGTGGTTAAGGCGTTGGACTTAAGTTCCAATGAACAACTGTCCGGTGAGGGTTGAACCTCTACCTGTGCCATTAGATTTATACCGTGACAATTATTTTATTTCTAGTATATTATTACTTAATCGTAAAGCAGCACGATGGCCGAGTGGTTAAGGCGCTGGACTTAAGTTCCAATGAATAACTGTCCGCGGAGGGCTGAACTCACTCGTGCTATTAGATTTTATACTGTGACAATTATTTTATTTTAGTATATTATTAATTAATCGTGAAAGCAGCACGATGGCCGAGTGGTTAAGGCGTTGGACTTAAGTTCCAATGAACAACCGCTTTCAAGAGGGGTTGAACCCCACTGTGCTATTAGATTTATACCGTGACAATTATTTTATTTTAGTATATTATTAATTAATCGCGGAAGAAGCACGATGGCCGAGTGGTTAAGGCGTTGACCTAAGTTCCAATGAACAACCGTCCGCGAGGGTTTGAACCCCCACTCGTGCGATGGATTTATATCAGACAATTATTTTATTTTAGTATATTATTAATTAATCGCGGAAGAAGCGCATGATGGCCAGAGGGAAGTAAGGCGTTGACTTGCCCCAACGGTGAACAACTGTCCGCGAGGGTTTGAACCCCACTCGTGCTATTAGATTTATACCGTGACAATTATTTTATTTTAGTATATTATTAATTAATCGCGGAAGTTACACGATGGCCGAGTGGTTAAGGCGACTTAAGTTCCAATGAATTAACCTGTCCGCGAGGGGCTTTGAACCCCAGTAATTGTGCCATTAGATTTATACCGTGACAATTATTTTATTTTAGTATATTATTAATTAATCGCGGAAGAAGCACGATGTCAGAGTGGTTAAGGCGTTGGACTTAAGTTCCAATGAACAACTGTCCGCGAGGGTTTGAACCCCCACTCGTGCTATTAGATTTATACTGTGACAATTATTTTATTTTAGTATATTATTAATTAATCGCGGAAGAAGCACGATGGCCGAGTGGTTAAGGCGTTGGACTTAAGTTCCAATGAACAACTGTCCGCGAGGGTTTGAACCCCACTCGTGCTATTATTAGATTTATACCGTGACAATTATTTTATTTTAGTATATTATTAATTAATCGCGGAAGAAGCACGATGGCCGAGTGGTTAAGGCGTTGGACTTAGTTCAATGAACAACTGTCCGCGAGGGTTTGAACCCCAATTGTGCTATTAGATTTATACCGTGACAATTATTTTTATTTTAGTATATTATTAATTGACTGCAAAAGAAGCACGATGGCCGAGTGGTTAAGGCGTTGACTCTAAGTTCCAATGAACAACTGTCCGCGAGGGTTTGAACCCACCTGTGCTATTAGATTTATACCGTGACAATTATTTTATTTTAGTATTATTAATTAATCGCGGAAGAAGCACGATGGCTATACGGTATGCTGGACTTAAGTTCCAATGAACAACTGTCCGCAGGTTTGAACTCCCACTCGTGCTATTAGATTTATACCGTGACAATTATTTTATTTAGTATATTATTAATTAATCGCAATAGCACGGTTTTCGTCGAGTGGTTAAGGCGTTGGACTTAAGTTCCAATGAACAACTGTCCGCGAGGGTTTGAACCCCCACTCGTGCTATTAGATTTATACCGTGACAATTATTTTATTTTAGTATATTATTAATTAATCGTGTGAAAGCAGCACGGATGGCCGAGTGGTTAAGGCGTTGGACTTAAGTTCCAATGAACAACTGTCCGCGAGGGTTTGAACCCCACCGTGCTATTAGATTTATACCGTGACAATTTTAGTTTTAGTATATTATTAATTAATCGCGGAAGAAGCACGATGGCCGAGTGGTTAAGGCGTTGGACTTAAGTTCCACGAATAACTAGTTCGCGAGGGTTTGAACCCCACTCGTGCTATTAGATTTATACCGTGACAATTATTTTATTTTAGTATATTATTAATTAATCGCGGAAGAAGCACGATGGCCGAGTGGTTAAGGCGTTGGACTTAAGTTCCAATGAACAACTGTCCGCGAGGGTTTGAACCCCACTCGTGCTATTAGATTTATACCGTGACAATTATTTTATTTTAGTATATTATTAATTAACTGTGAAAGCAGCACGATGGCTGAGTGGTTAAGGCGTTGGGACTTAAGTTCCAATGAACAACTGTCCGCGAGGGTTTGAACCCCACTCGTGCTATTAGATTTATACCGTGACAATTATTTTATTTTAGTATATTATTAATTAATCGTGAAAGCAGCACGATGGCCGAGTGGTTAAGGCGTTGGACTTAAGTTCCAATGAACAACTGTCCGCGAGGGTTTGAACCCCACTCGTGCTATTAGATTTATATCGTGACAATGATTTTATTTTAGTATATTATTAATTAATCGCGGAAGAAGCACGATGGCCGAGTGGTTAGCGTTGGACTCAAGTTCCAATGAACAACTGTCCGCGTGGGTTCGAACCCCCACTTGTGCTATTAGATTTATACTCGTGACAATTATTATTTTAGTATATTATTAATTAATCGCGGAAGAAGCACGATGGCCGAGTGGTTAAGGCGTTGGACTTAAGTTCCAATGAACAACTGTCCGCGTGGGTTCGAACCCCCACTTGTGCTATTAGATACTGAGTACTTCTGTGACAATGATTTTATTTTAGTATATGCCAGTGCAATAAACGAAGAAGTAATACGGCTGAGTGGTTAAGGCGTTGGACTTAAGTTCCAATGAACAACTGTCCATATGTGTTCGAACCCCACTCGTGCTATTAGGATTTATACCGTGACAATTATTTTATTTTAGTATATTATTAATTAATCGCGGAAGAAGCACGATGGCCGAGTGGTTAAGGCGTTGGACTTAAGTTCCAATGAACAACTGTCCGCGTGGGTTCGAACCCCACTTGTGCTATTAGATTTATACCGTGACAATGATTTTATTTTAGTATATTATTAATTAATCGCAAGTTAGCTAATGATGTACGAGTGGTTAAGGCGTTGGACTTAAGTTCCAATGAACAACTGTCCGCGTGGGTTCGAACCCACTTCTTGTGCTATTAGATTTATACCGTGACAATGATTTTATTTTAGTATATTATTAATTAATCGCGGAAGAAGCACGATGGCCGAGTGGTTAAGGCGTTGGACTTAAGTTCCAATGAACAACTGTCCGCGTGGGTTCGAACCCCACTCAAAATATTAGATTTATACCGTGACAATTATTATTTTATTTTAGTATATTATTAATTAATCGCGGAAGAAGCACGATGAGAGTGTTGGCGCGTTGGACTTAAGTTCCAATGAACAACTGTCCGCGTGGGTTCGAACCCACTTGTGCTATTAGATTTATACCGTGACAATTATTTTATTTTAGTATATTATTAATTAATCGCGGAAGAAGCACGATGGCCGAGTGGTTAAGGCGTTGGACTTAAGTTCCAATGAACAACTGTCCGCGTGGGTTCGAACCCCACTGTGCTATTAGATTTATACTCGCATAATGATTTATTTTTAGTATATTATTAATTAATCGCGGAATGGCTAACATACGAGTGGTTGCTGGACTTGGGTTCCATTTAGTTTGCCCGTCCGCGTGGGTTCGAACCCCACTTGTGCTATTAGATTATACCGTGACAATGATTTTATTTTAGTATATTATTAATTAATCGCGGAAGAAGATTGATGGCCGAGTGGTTAAGGCGTTGGACTTAAGTTCCAATGAACAACTGTCCGGTGCGGGTTCGAACCCCACTTGTGCTGATTTATACCGTGACAATTATTTTATTTTAGTATATTATTAATTAATCGCGGAAGAAGCCACGATGGCCGAGTGGTTAAGGCGTTGACGAAGTTCCAATGAACAACTGTCCGCGTGGGTTCGAACCCCACTTGTGCTATTAGATTTATACCGTGACAATGATTTTATTTTAGTATATTATTAATTAATCGCGGAAGAAGCACGGGATACTAGTGCGGTTAAGGCGTTGGACTTAAGTTCCAATGAACAACTGTCCGCGTGGGTTCGAACCCACTTGTGCTAAGGACGATAATGTGACAATGATTTTATTTTAGTATATTATTAATTAATCGCGGAAGAAGCACGATGGCCGAGTGGTTAAGGCGTTGGACTTAAGTTCCAATGAATAACTGTCCGACAGGTTCGAACCCCCACTTGTGCTATTAGATTTATACCGTGACAATTATTTTATTTTAGTATATTATTAATTAATCGCGGAAGAAGCACGATGGCCGAGTGGTTAAGGCGTTGGACTTAAGTTCCAATGAACAACTGTCCGCGTGGGTTCGAACCCCACTTGTGCTATTAGATTTATACCGTGACAATGAGATTTATTTTTATATATTATTAATTAAACGTGAAATAGCCACCACGGGTCGTGAGTGGTTAAGGCGTTGGACTTAAGTTCCACCAACAACTGTCCGCGTGGGTTCGAACCCCACTCGTGCTATTAGATTTATACCGTGACAATTATTTTATTTTGGTATATTATTAATTAATCGCGGAAGAAGCACGATGCAGTTTGTTGTTAAGGCGTTGGATCAAGTTCCAATGAACAACTGTCCGCGTGGGTTCGAACCCCACTTGTGCTATTAGATTTATACCGTGACAATGATTTTATTTTAGTATATTATTAATTAATCGCGGAAGAAGCACGATGGCCGAGTGGTTATGTTGGACTTAAGTTCCAATGAACAACTGTCCGCGTGGGTTCGAACCCCACTCGTGCTATTAGATTTATACCGTGACAATGGGATTTTATTTTAGTATATTATTAATTAATCGCGGAAGAAGCACGATGGCCGAGTGGTTAAGGCGTTGGACTTAAGTTCCAATGAACAACTGTCCGCGTGGGGTCGAACCCCACTTGTGCTATTAGATTTATACCGTGACAATGATTTTATTTTTAGTATATTATTAATTAATCGCGGAAGAAGCACGATGGCCGAGTGGTTAAGGCGTTGGACTTAAGTTCCAATGAATAACTGTCCGCGTGGGTTCGAACCCCACTTGTGCTATTAGATTTATACCGTGACAATTATTTTATTTTAGTATATTATTAATTAATCGCGGAAGAAGCACGATGGCCGAGTGGTTAAGGCGTTGGACTTAAGTTCCAATGAACAACTGTCCGCGTGGGTTCGAACCCCACTTGTGCTATTAGATTTATACCCGTGACAATGATTTTATTTTAGTATATTATTAATTAATCGCGGAAGAAGCACGATGGCTGAGTGGTTAAGGTGCTGGACCGTCTAACAACTGTCCGCGTGGGTTCGAACCCCACTGTAAAGCGACAGATTTATACCGTGACAACATCTATTTTAGTATATTATTATCAATCGCGGAAGAAGCACGATGGCCGAGTGGTTAAGGCGTTGGACTTAAGTTCCAATGAACAACTGTCCGCGTGGGTTCGAACTCCCACTCGTGCTATTAGATTTATACCGTGACAACGATTTTATTTTTATATATTATTAATTAATCGCGGAAGAAGTAGCGATGGCCGGGAGTGGTTAAGGCGTTGGACTTAAGTTCCAATGAATAACTGTCCGCGTGGGTTCGAACCCACTCGTGCTATTAGATTTATACCGTGGATTTTATTTTAGTATATTATTAATTAATCGCGGAAGAAGCACGATGGCCGAGTGGCTAAGGCGTTGGACTTAAGTTCCAATGAACAACTGTCCGCGTGGGTTCGAACCCCACTTGTGCTATTAGATTTATACCGTGACAATTATTTTATTTTAGTATATTATTAATTAATCGCGGAAGAAGCACGATGGCTGAGTGGTTAAGGCGTTGGACTTAAGTTCCAATGATTAACTGTCCTGCGTGTGTTCGAACTCACTCGTGCTATTAGATTTATACCGTGACAATGATTTTATTTTAGTATATTATTAATTAATCGCGGAAGAAGCACGATGGCTTGAGTGTAGTTAAGGCGTTGGACTTAAGTTCCAATGAACAACTGTCCGCGGGTTCGAACCCCACTTGTGCTATTAGATTTATACCGTGACAATTATTTTATTTTAGTATATTATTAATTAATCGCGGAAGAAGCACGATGCACGGAAAGTGGTTAAGGCGTTGACCCCTCAAGTTCCAATGAACAACTGTCCGCGGGTTCGAACCCCACTATATATATATATATATATATATATATATATATAGATCATCGAAGACAGACTGAAATGATTTTTTTTAAGTTCCAATGAACAACTGTCCGCGTGGGTTCGAACCCCACTGTGCTATTAGATTTATACCGTGACAATGATTTTATTTTTAGTATATTATTAACATCGGTGAAGAAGCACGATGGCCGAGTGGTTAAGGCGTTGGACTTAAGTTCCAATGAACAACTGTCCGGCGTGGGTTCGAACCCTTACTTGTGCTGGCTAGATTTATACCGTGACAATGATTTTATTTTAGTATATTATTAAATTATCGCGGAAGAAGCACGATGGCCGAGTGGTTAAGGCGTTGGATCAAGTCTAGCCAATTAACTGGGTCCGCGTGGGTTCGAACCCCACTTGTGCTATTAGGATTTATACCGTGACAATTATTTTATTTTTATATATTATTAATTAATCGCGGGAGTTGTTACCGGAGTTGCCGAGTGGTTAAGGCGTTGAGCCTCAAGTTCAATGAACAATCCCCAAGTCCGCGGGTTCGAACCCCACTTGTGCTATTAGATTTATACCGTGACAATGATTTTATTTTAGTATATTATTACTCAATCGCGGAAGAAGCACGATGGCCGAGTGGTTAAGGCGTTGGACTTAAGTTCCAATGAACAAATCAGTCCGTGCGGGTTCGAACCCCACTTTTGTGCTATTAGATTTATAAATGCGATGTCGATTTTATTTTAGTATATTATTAATTAATCGCGGAAGAAGCACATGGCCGAGTGGTTAAGGCGTTGACTTAAGTCTAATGAATAACTGTCCGCGTGGGTTCGAACCCCACTCGTGCTATTAGATTTATACCGTGACAATGATTTTATTTTATATATTATTAATTAATCGCGGAAGAAGCACGATGGCCGAGCAAGGCGTTGGACTTAAGTTCCAATGAACAACTGTCCGCGTGGGTTCGAACCCTGCCTGTGCTATTAGATTTATACCATAATGATTTATTCTTAGTATATTATTAATTAATCGCGGAAGAAGCACGATGGTCGAGTGGTTAAGGCGTTGGACTAAGTTCCAATGAACAACTGTCCGCGTGGGTCGCAACCCACTTAAAGTATTAGATTTATACCGTGACAATTATTTTATTTTAGTATATTATTAATTAATCGCGGAAGAAGCACGATGGCCGAGTGGTTAAGGCGTTGGACTTAAGTTCCGGACAACTGTCCGCGTGGGTTCGAACCCCACTGTGCGCGTTATTAGATTTATACCGTGACAATGATTTTATTTTAGTATATTATTAATTAATCGCGGAAGAAGCACGATGGCCGAGTGGTTAAGGCGTTGGACTTAAGTTCCACGAACAACTGTCCGCGTGGGTTCGAACCCCACTTGTGCTATTGGGATTTCATACCGTGACAATTATTTTATTTTAGTATATTATTAATTAATCGCGGAAGAAGCACGGGGATGGCCGAGTGGTTACAAGGTTGGACTTAAGTTCCAATGAACAACTGTCCGCGTGGGTTCGAACCCCACTTGTGCTATTAGATTTATACCGTGACAATGATTTTATTTTAGTATATTATTTAATTAATCGCGGAAGAAGCACGATGGCCGAGTGGTTAAGGCGTTGGACTTAAGTTCCAATGAACAACTGTCCGCGTGGGTTCGAACCCCACTCGTGCTATTAGATTTATACCGTGACAATGATTTTATTTTAGTATATTATAATTAATCGCGGAAGAAGCACGATGGCCGAGTGTTAAGGCGTTGGACTTAAGTTCCAATGAACAACTGTCCGCGTGGGTTCGAACCCCACTCGTATATTAGATTTATACCGTGACAATGATTTTATTTTAGTATATTATTAATTAATCGCGGAAGAAGCACGATGGCCGAGTGGTTAAGGCGTTGGACTTAAGTTCCAATGAACAACTGTCCTGCGTGTCTGAACCCCCACTTGTGCTATTAGATTTATACCGTGACAATGATTTTATTTTAGTATATTACACAATCGCGGAAGGCTACGACGGCTGAGTAAAAGATAAGGCGTTGGACTTAAGTTCCAATGAACAACTGTCCGCGTGGGTTCGAACCCCACTTGTGCTATTAGATTATACCGTGACAATGATTTTATTTTAGTATATTATTAATTAATCGTAAAGAAGCACGATGGCCGAGTGGTTAAGGCGTTGGACTTAAGTTCCAATGAACAACTGTCCGCGTGGGTTCGAACCCCACTTGTGCTATTAGATTTATACCGTGACAATGGATTTTATTTTAGTATATTATTAATTAATCGCGGAAGAAGCACGATGTATGAGTGGTTAAGGCGTTGGACTTAAGTTCCAATGAACAACTGTCCGTCCGCGTGGGTTCGAACCCCACTTGTGCTATTAGATTTATACCGTGACAATGATTTTATTTTAGTATATTATTAATTAATCGCGGAAGAAGCCAATGATGGCCGAGTGGTTAAGGGCGTTGAATTTTAAGTTCCAATGAACAACTGTCCGCGGGTTCGAACCCCACTTCTTGTGCTATTAGATTTATACCGTGACAATGATTTTATTTTAGTAGTATTATTAATGACCGTGAAGCAGCTACTGGATACGGAGTGGTTAAGGCGTTGGACTTAAGTTCCAATGAACAACTGTCCGCGTGGGTTCGAACCCCTACTTGCATATTAGATTTATACCGTGACAATGATTTTATTTTAGTATATTATTAATTAATCGGTGGAAGAAGCACGATGGCCGAGTGGTTAAGGCGTTGGACTTAAGTTCCAATGAACAACTTGTCCGCGTGGGTTCGAACCCCCACTCGTGCTATTAGATTTATACGACAATGATTTTATTTTAGTATATTATTAATTAATCGCGGAAGAAGCACGATGGCCGAGTGGTTAAGGCGTTGGACTTAAGTTCCAATGAACAACTGTCCGCGTGGGTTCGAACCCCACTTGAAGTGTTAGATTTATACCGTGACAATGATTTTATTTTAGTATATTATTAATTAATCGCGGAAGAAGCACGATGGCCGAGTGGTTAAGGCGTTGTTCAAGTTCAAATGAACAACTGTCCGCGCGGGTCGAACTAATTTTGGCTAGATTTATACCGTGACAATGATTTTATTTTAGTATATTATTAATTAATCGCGGAAGAAGCACGATGGCCGAGTGGTTAAGGCGTTGGACTTAAGTTCCAATGAATTAACTGTCCGCGGGTTCGAACCCCCACTTGTGCGACACTTATACCGTGACAATGATTTTATTTTAGTATATTATTAATTAATCGCGGAAGAAGCACGATGGCCGAGTGGTTAGTGTTGGACTTAAGTTCCAATGAATTAACTGTCCGCGTGGGTTCGAACCCCACTCGTGCTATTAGATTTATACCGTGACAATGATTTTATTTTAGTATATTATTAATTAATCGCGTTAGCACGATGGCCGAGTGGTTAAGGCGTTGGACTTAAGTTCCGAATGGTGAACAACTGTCCGCGTGGGTTCGAACCCCAATTTCGTGCTATTAGATTTATACCGTGACAATGATTTTTTATTTTAGTATATTATTAATTAATCGCGGAAGAAGCACGATGGCCGAGTGGTTAAGGCGTTGGACTTAAGTTCCAATGAACAACTGTCCGCGTGGGTTCGAACCCCACTTCTTGTGCTATTAGATTTATACCGTGACAATGATTTTATTTTTAGTATATTATTAATTAATCGCGGAAGAAGCACGATGGCCGAGTGGTTAAGGCGTTGGACTTAAGTTCCAATGATGACCTGTCCGCGGGTTCGAACCCCACTCGTGCTATTAGATTTATACCGTGACAATGATTTTATTTTTAGTATATTATTAATTAATCGCGGAAGAAGCACGATGGCCGAGTGGTTAAGGCGTTGACTTCGTTCCAATGAACAACTGTCCGCGTGGGTTCGAACCCCCACTTGTGCTATTAGATTTATACCGTGACAATTATTTTATTTTAGTATATTATTAATTAATCGCGGAAGAAGCACGATGGCCGAGTGGTTAAGGCGTTGACCAAGTTCCAATGAACAACTGTCCGCGTGGGTTCGAACCCCACTTGTGCTATTAGATTTATACCGTGACAATGATTTTATTTTAGTATATTATTAATTAATCGCGGAAGAAGCACGATGCTTCGGAGTGGTTAAAAGGTTGGACTTGGTTCCAATGAATAATTGTCCGCGGGTTCGAACCCCACTTGTGCTATTAGATTTATACCGTGACAATTATTTTATTTTAGTATATTATTAATTAACGAAGAAGCACGTGATGGCCGAGTGGTTAAGGCGTTGGACTTAAGTTCCAATGAACAACTGTCCGCGTGTCTGAACCTACTTGTGCTATTAGATTTATACCGTGACAATGATTTTATTTTAGTATATTATTAATTAATGCGTATTAACATGATGGCCGAGTGGTTAAGGCGTTGGACTTAGTTCCAATGAACAACTGTCCGCGGGTTCGAACCCCACTTGTGCTATTAGATTTATACCGTGACAATTATTTTATTTTAGTATATTATTAATTAATCGCGGAAGAAGCACGATGGCCGAGTGGTTAAGGCGTTGGACTTAAGTTCCAAATGAACAACCGTCCGCGGGTTCGAACCCCACTTGTGCTATTGATTTATATCGTGACAATGATTTTATTTTAGTATATTATTATGACTAATCGGTGGAAGAAGCACGATGGCCGAGTGGTTAAGGCGTTGGACTTAAGTTCCAATGAACAACTGTCCGCGTGGGTTCGAACCCCACTTGTGCTATTAGATTTATACCGTGACAATTATTTTATTTTAGTATATTATTAATGACCGCGGAAGAAGCACGATGGCCGAGTGGTTAAGGCGTTGGACTTAAGTTCTACCGTGAACAACTGTCCGCGTGGGTTCGAACCCCCACTTGTGCTATTAGATTTATACCGTGACAATGATTTTATTTTTAGTATATTATTAATTAATCGCGGAAGAAGCACGATGGCCGAGTGGTTAAGGCGTTGGACTTAAGTTCCAATGAACAACTGTCCGCGTGGGTTCGAACCCCACTTGTGCTATTAGATTTATACCGTGACAATTATTTTATTTTAGTATATTATTAATTAACGCGGGAAGAAGCACGATGGCCGAGTGGTTAAGGCGTTGACCTAAGTTCCAATGAACAACTGTCCGTGGGTTCGAACCCCACTTGTGCTATTAGATTTATACCGTGACAATGATTTTATTTTAGTATATTATTAATTAATCGCGGAAGAAGCACGATGGCCGAGTGGTTAAGGCGTTGGACTTAAGTTCCAATGAACAACTGTCCGCGTGGGTTCGAACCCCCACTTGTGCTATTAGATTTATATCGACAATTATTTTATTTTAGTATATTATTAATTAATCGCGGAAGAAGCATTTGATGGCCGAGTGTTGGGCGGGCGTTGGACTTAAGTTCCAATGAACAACTGTCCGCGTGGGTTCGAACCCCACTTGTGCTATTAGATTTATACCGTGACAATGATTTTATTTTAGTATATTATTAATTACCTGTACAGTTTACTGATGGCCGAGTGGTTAAGGCGTTGGACTTAAGTTCCAATGAACAACTGTCCGCGTGGGTTCGAACCCCACTGTGCTATTAGATTTATACCGTGACAATGATTTTATTTTAGTATATTATTAATTAATCGCGGAAGAAGCACGATGGCCGAGTGGTTAAGGCGTTGGACTTAAGTTCCAATGAACAACTGTCCGCGTGGGTTCGAACCTCCACTCGTGCTATTAGATTTATACCGTGACAATGATTTTATTTTAGTATATTATTAATTAATCGCGGAAGAAGCACGATGGCCGAGTGGTTAAGGCGTTGGCTCTAAGTTCCAATGAACAACTGTCCGCGTGGGTTCGAACCCCACTTGTGCTATTAGATTTATACCCTATTACAATGATTTTATTTTAGTATATTATTAATTAATCGCGGAAGAAGCACGATGGCCGAGTGGTTGTTGGATCAAGTTCCACGAACAACTGTCCGCGTGGGTTCGAACCCCACTTGTGCTATTAGATTTATACCGTGACAATTATTTTATTTTAGTATATTATTAATTAATCGCGGAAGGAAGTATTGATGGCCGAGTGGTTAAGGCGTTGACCGTTCCACTAACAACTGTCCGCGTGGTTCGAACCCCACTTGTGCTAATAGATTTATACCGTGACAATGATTTTATTTTAGTATATTATTAATTAATCGCGGAAGAAGCACGATGGCCGAGTGGTTAAGGCGTTGGACTTAAGTTCCAATGAACAACTGTCCGCGTGGGTTCGAACCCCACTTGTGCTAATAGATTTATACCGTGACAATGATTTTATTTGAAGATATTAATTAATCGCGGAAGAAGCACGATGGCCGAGTGGTTAAGGCGTTGGACTTAAGTTCCAATGAACAACTGTCCGCGTGGGTTCGAAACCCCAATTGTGCCATTAGATTTATACCGTGACAATTATTTTGTTTTAGTATATTATTAATTAATCGCGGAAGAAGCACGATGGCCGAGTGGTTAAGGCGTTGGACTTAAGTTCCAATGAACAACCGTCCGCGTGGGTTCGAACCCCCACTCGTGCTATTAGATTTATACCGTGACAATTATTTTATTTTAGTATATTATTAATTAATCGCGGGAAGAAGCACGATGGCCGAGTGGCTAAGGCGTTGGACTTAAGTTCCAATGAACAATCGTCCAAGAGGGTTCGAACCCCACTTGTGCTATTAGATTTATACCGTGACAATGATTTTATTTTAGTATATTATTAATTAATCGCGGAAGAAGCACGATGGCCGAGTGGTTAAGGCGTTGGACTTAAGTTCCAATAAATAACTGTCCGCGGGGTTCGAACCCCACTCGTGCTATTAATAGATTTATACCGTGACAATTATTTTGCTCTTAGTATATTATTAATTAATCGCGGAAGAAGCACGATGGCCGAGTGGTTAAGGCGTTGGACTTAAGTTCCAATGAATTAACTGTCCGGTGTGGGTTCGAACCCAATTTCGTGCTATTAGATTTATACCGTGACAATGATTTTATTTTAGTATATTATTAATTAATCGCGGAAGAAGCTTATCGATGGCCGAGTGGTTAAGGCGTTGGACTTAAGTTCCAATGAACAACTGTCCGCGTGGGTTCGAACCCACTTGTGCTATTAGATTTATACCGTGACAATGATTTTATTTTAGTATATTATTAATTAATCGCGGAAGAAGCACGATGGCCGAGTGGTTACAAGTGTTGGATTTAAGTTCAATGAACAACTGTCCGCGTGGGTTCGAACCTCGTGCTATTAGATTTTTATACCGTACAATTATTTTATTTTAGTATATTATTAATTAATCGCGGAAGAAGCACGATGGCCGAGTGGTTAGTGTTGGACTTAAGTTCCAATGAACAACTGTCCGCGTGGGTTCGAACCCCACTTGTGCTATTAGATTTATACCGTGACAATTATTTTATTTTAGTATATTATTAATTAATCGCGGAAGAAGCACGATGGTCAGAGTGGTTAAGGCGTTGAAGTTCCAATGAACAACTGTCCGCGTGGGTTCGAACCCCACTTGTGCTATTAGATTTATACCGCAGACAATTATTTTATTTTAGTATATTATTAATTAATCGCGGAAGAAGCACGATGGCCGAGTGTTAAGGCGTTGACCAAGTTCCAATGAACAACTGTCCGCGTGGTTCGAACCCCACTTGTGCTATTAGATTTATACCGTGACAATTATTTTATTTTAGTATATTATTAATTAATCGCGGAAGAAGCACGATGGCCGAGTGGTTAAGGCGTTGGACTTAAGTTCCAATGAACAACTGTCCGCGTGGGTTCGAACTTGTGCTATTAGATTTATACCGTGACAATTATTTTATTTTTAGTATATTATTATCGACTGCGGAAGAAGCATTGATGGCCGAGTGGTTAAGGCGTTGGACTTAAGTTCCAATGAACAACTGTCCGCGTGGGTTCGAACCCCCACTTGTGCTATTAGATTTATACCGTGACAATTATTTTATTTTTGGTATATTATTAATTAATCGCGGAAGAAGCACGATGGCCGAGTGGTTAAGGCGTTGGACTAAGTTCCAATGAACAACTGTCCGCGTGGGTTCGAACCCCACTTGTGCTATTAGATTTATACCGTGACAATTATTTTATTTTTATATATTATTAATTAATCGCGGAAGAAGCACGATGGCCGAGTGGTTAAGGCGTTGGACTTAAGTTCCAAAATGAATAACTGTCCGCGTGGGTTCGAACCCCACTTGTGCTAGTTAGATTTATATCAGACAATGATTTATTTTTAGTATATTATTAATTAATTGCGGAAGAAGCAATGACGGCTGAAAAGGCGCGTTGGACTTAAGTTCCAATGAACAACTGTCCGCGTGGGTTCGAACCCCATCAGTTATTAGGATTTATACCGTGACAATTATTTATTTCAGTATATTATTAATTAATCGCGGAAGAAGCACGATGGCCGAGTGTTAAGGATCAAGTCTCAATGAACAACTGTCCGCGTGGGTTCGAACCCCATTGAAGTATTATTAGATTTATACCGTGACACGTTTTATTTTAGTATATTATTAATTAATCGCAAAGAAGTTACCACGGCCGAGTGGTTAAGGCGTTGGACTTAAGTTCCAATGAACAACTGTCTCGCGTGGGTTCGAACCCCACTTCAGGGGCGAAGTTAGATTATATCGTGACAATGATTTATTTTAGTATATTATTAATTAATTGCGGAAGAAGCACGATGGCTGAGGTTAAGGCGTTGGACTTAAGTTCCAATGAATCGTCTAAGGGGTTCGAACCTCTACTTAGGTTATTAGATTTATATCAGACAACGATTTTATTTAGTATATTATTAATTAATCGCGGAAGAAGCACGATGGCTTCAGAGTGGTTAAGTGTTGGGACTTGTTCCATTGTAACCGTCCGCGTGGGTTCGAACCCCACTGTGCTATTAGACTCTTATACCGGGACAATTATTTTGTTTTAGTATAATATTAATTAATCGTAAAAGCCGCAGGACGGCCGAGTGGTTAAGGCGTTAGACTCAAGTTCCAATGGACAACTGTCCGCGTTGGTTCGAACCCCACTTGTGATATTAGATTTATACCGTGACAATTATTGTGTTTTAGTATATTATTATTTAATCGTAAAAACAGCACGATGGCCGAGTGGTTAAGGCGTTGTATTTAAGTTCCAATGGTCAACTGTCCGCGTGGGTTCGAACCCCACTCGTGCCATTAGATTTATACCGTGACAATTATTTCGTTTTAGTATATTATTAATTAATCGTAAAAACAGCACGATGGCCGAGTGGTTAAGGCGTTCGACTTAAGTTCCAATGGACAACTGTCCGCGTGGGTTCAAAGCCCACTCGTGCTATTAGATTTATACCGTGACAATTATTTTGATTTAGTATATTATTAATTAATCGCAAAAGAAGCAAGATGCCCGAGTGGTTAAGGCGTTGGACTTAAGTTCCGATGGACAACTGTCCGCGTGGATTCGAACCCCACTCTTGCTATTAGATTTATACCGTGCCAATTATTTTGATTTAGTATATTATTAATTAATCGTAAAAGCAGCATGATGGCCGAGTGGTTAAGGCGTTGGACTTAAGTTCCAATGGAGAACTGTCCGCGTGGGTTCGAACCCCACTCATGCTATTAGATTTATACCGTGACAATTATTTTGATTTAGTATATTATTAATTAATCGTAAAAGCAGCACGATGGCCGAGTTGTTAAGCGTTGGACTTAAGTTCCAATGGACAACTGTCCGCGTGGTTTCGAACCCCACTCGTACTATTAGATTTATACAGTGACAATTAGTTTGTTTTAGTTTATTATTAATTAATTATGAAAGCAGGACGATGGCCGAGTGGTTAAGGTGTTAGACTTATGTTCCAATGGACAACTGTCCGCGTGGGTTCGAACCCCACTCGTGCTATTAGATTTATACCGTGACAATTATTTTGATTTAGTATATTATTAATTAATCGTAAAAGCAGCACGATGGCGGAGTGGTTAAGCGTTGGACTTAAGTTCCAATGGACAACTGTCCGCGTGAGTTCGAACCCCACTCGTGCTATTAGATTTATACCGTGACATCTATTTTGATTTAGTATATTATTAATTAATCGTAAAAGCAGCATGATGGCCGAGTGGTTAAGGCGTTGGACTTAAGTTCCAATGGACAACTGTCCGCGTGGGTTCGAACCCCACTCGTACTATTAGATTTATACCGTGACAATTAGTTTGTTTTAGTTTATTATTAATTAATCATGAAAGCAGCACGATGGCCGAGTGGTTAAGGTGTTAGACTTATGTTCCAATGGACAACTGTCCGCGTGGGTTCGAACCCCACTCGTGCTATTAGATTTATACCGTGACAATTATTGTGTTTTAGTATATTATTATTTAATCGTAAAAGAAGCACGATGGCCGAGTGGTTAAGGCGTTGTATTTAAGTTCCAATGGTCAACTGTCCGCGTGGGTTCGAACCCCACTCGTGCCATTAGATTTATACCGTGACAATTATTTCGTTTTAGTATATTATTAATTAATCGTAAAAACAGCACGATGCCCGAGTGGTTAAGGCGTTGGACTTAAGTTCCGATGGACAACTGTCCGCGTGGATTCGAACCCCACTCGTGCTATTAGATTTATACCGTGCCAATTATTTTGATTTAGTATATTATTAATTAATCGTAAAAGCAGCATGATGGCCGAGTGGTTAAGGCGTTGGACTTAAGTTCCAATGGACAACTGTCCGCGTGTGTTCGAACCCCACTCGTACTATTAGATTTATACCGTGACAATTAGTTTGTTTTAGTTTATTATTAATTAATCATGAAAGCAGCAGGATGGCCGAGTGGTTAAGGTGTTAGACTTATGTTCCAATGGACAACTGTCCGCGTGGGTTCGAACCCCACTCGTGCTATTAGATTTATACCGTGACAATTATTTTGATTTAGTATATTATTAATTAATCGTAAAAGCAGCACGATGGCGGTGTGGTTAAGCGTTGGACTTAAGTTCCAATGGACAACTGTCCGCGTGGGTTCGAACCCCACTCGTGCTATTAGATTTATACCGTGACATCTATTTTGATTTAGTATATTATTAATTAATCGTAAAAGCAGCATGATGGCCGAGTGGTTAAGGCGTTGGACTTAAGTTCCAATGGACAACTGTCCGCGTGGGTTCGAACCCCACTCGTACTATTAGATTTATACCGTGACAATTATTTTGATTTAGTATATTATTAATTAATCGTAAAAGCAGCACGATGGCCGAGTGGTTAAGGCGTTGGACTTAAGTTCCAATGCTCAACTCTCCGCATTGGTTCGAACCCCACTCGAGCCATTAGATTTATACCGTGACAATTATTTTGTTGTAGTATATTATTAATTAAACGTAAAAGCAGCACGATGGCCGAGTGGTTAAGGCGTCGGACTTAAGTTCCAATGGACAACTGTCCGCGTCGGTTCGAACCCCACTCATGCTATTAGATTTATACCGTGATAATTATTTTGTTTTAGTACATTGTTAATTAATCGTAAAAGCGGCACGATGGCCGAGTGGTTAAGGCGTTAGCCTTAAGTTCCAATGAAAAACTCTCCGCGTGGGTTCGAACCCTACTCGTGCTATTACATTTATACCGTGACAATTATTGTGTTTTAGTATATTATTAATTAATCGTAAAAACAGCGCGATGGCCGAGTGGTTAAGACGTTGGACTTAAGTTCCAATGAACAACAGTCCGCGTGGGTTCGAACGCAACTCGTGCTATTAGATTTATACCGTGACAATTAATGTGTTTTAGTATATTATTAATTAGTCGCAAAAACAGCACGATGGCCGAGTGGTTAAGGCGTTGGACTTAAGTTCCAATAGACAACTGTCCGCGTGGGTTCGAACCCCACTCGTGCTATTAGATTTATGCCGTGACAATTA
>JBBBDQ010026568.1:0-11496 GCA_037127315.1 Ascarosepion bandense | reverse complement strand
TTTTTTATTTCAAATTAGAACGAATAAATGAAATAAAAATGTTACGTCGATATCCAGTTTTATTCAGACGGGCTCGTCCGGGATTTGAACCCGGGACCAATCGCACCCTAAGCGAATATCATTCCCCTAGACCAACGAGCCGTACGGTTGGATAGTGATTATATAGTGCATCTGAAATTTATCAATGAAATCAAATTGTATACTTTATTTCAAATTAGAACGAATAAATGAAATAAAAATGTTACGTCGATATCCAGTTTTATTCAGACGGGTTCGTCCGGGATTTGAACCCGGGACCAGTCGCACCCTAAGCGAATATCATACCCCTAGAACAACGAGCCGTACGGTTGGATAGAGATTATATAGTGCATCTGAAATTTATCAATGAAATCAAATTGTATTCTTATATTTCAAATTAGAACGAATAAATGAAATAAAATTGTTACGTCGATATCCAGTTTTATTCAGACGGGCTCGTCCGGGATTTGAACCCGGGACCACTCGCACCCTAAGCGAATATCATACCCCTAGAACAACGAGCCGTACGGTTGGATAGTGATTATATAGTGCATCTGAAATTTATCAATGAAATCAAATTGTATTCTTTATTTCAAATTAGAACGAATAAATGAAATAAAAATGTTACGTCGATATCCAGTTTTATTCAGACGGGCTCGTCCGGGATTTGAACCCGGGACCACTCGCACCCTATGCGAATATCATACCCCCAGAACAACGAGCCGTACGGTTGGATAGAGATTATATAGTGCATCTGAAATTTATCAATGAAATCAAATTGTATTCTTATATTTCAAATTAGAACGAATAAATGAAATAAAAATGTTACGTCGATATCCAGTTTTATTCAGGCGGGCTCGTCCGGGATTTGAACCCGGGACCACTCGCACCCTAAGCGAATATCATACCCCTAGACCAACGAGCCGTACGGTTGGATAGTGATTATATAGTGCATCTGAAATTCATCAATGAAATCAAATTGTATTCTTTATTTCAAATTAGAACGAATAAATGAAATAAAAATGTTACGTCGATATCCAGTTTTATTCAGACGGGCTCGTCCGGGATTTGAACCCGGGACCACTCGCACCCTAAGCGAATATCATTCCCCTAGACCAACGAGCCGTACGGTTGGATAGTGATTATATAGTGCATCTGAAATTTATCAATGAAATCAAATTGTATTTTTTATTTCAAATTAGAACGAATAAATGAAATAAAAATGTTACGTCAATATCCAGTTTTATTCAGACGGGCTCGTCCGGGATTTGAACCCGGGACCAATCGCACCCTAAGCGAATATCATTCCCCTAGACCAACGAGCCGTACGGTTGGATAGTGATTATATAGTGCATCTGAAATTTATCAATGAAATCAAATTGTATTCTTTATTTCAAATTAGAACGAATAAATGAAATAAAAATGTTACGTCGATATCCAGTTTTATTCAGACGGGTTCGTCCGGGATTTGAACCCGGGACCAGTCGCACCCTAAGCGAATATCATACCCCTAGAACAACGAGCCGTACGGTTGGATAGAGATTATATAGTGCATCTGAAATTTATCAATGAAATCAAATTGTATTCTTATATTTCAAATTATAACGAATAAATGAAATAAAACTGTCACGTCGATATCCAGTTTTATTCAGACGTGCCCGTTCTGGATTTGAACCCGGGACCACTCGCACCCTAAGCGAATATCATACCCCTAGACCAACGAGCCGTACGGTTGGATAGTGATTATATAGTGCATCTGAAATTTATCAATGAAATCAAATTGTATTCTTATATTTCAAATTAGAACGAATAAATGAAATAAAAATGTTACGTCGATATCCAGTTTTATTCAGACGGGCTCGTCCGGGATTTGAACCCGGGACCACTCGCACCCTAAGCGAATATCATACCCCTAGACCAACGAGCCGTACGGTTGGATAGCGATTATATAGTGCATCTGAAATTTATCAATGAAATCAAATTGTATTCTTATATTTCAAATTAGAACGAATAAATGAAATAAAAATGTTACGTCGATATCCAGTTTTATTCAGACGGGCTCGTCCGGGATTTGAACCCGGGACCACTCGCACCCTAAGCGAATATCATACCCCTAGACCAACGAGCCGTACGGTTGGATAGTGATTATATAGTGCATCTGAAATTTATCAATGGAATCAAATTGTATTCTTATATTTCAAATTAGAACGAATAAATGAAATAAAAATGTTACGTCGATATCCAGTTTTATTCAGACGGGATCGTCCGGGATTTTAACCCGGGTCCACTCGCACCCTAAGCGAATATCATACCCCTAGACCAACGAGCCGTACGGTTGGATAGTGATTATATAGTGCATCTGAAATTTATCAATGAAATCAAATTGTATTCTTATATTTCAAATTAGAACGAATAAATGAAATAAAAATGTTACGTCGATATCCAGTTTTATTCAGACGGGCTCGTTCGGGATTTGAACCCAAGACCACTCGCACCCTAAGCGAATATCATACCCCTAGACCAACGAGCCGTACGGTTGGATAGTGATTATATAGTGCATCTGAAATTTATCAATGAAATCAAATTGTATTCTTATATTTCAAATTAGAACGAATAAATGAAATAAAAATGTTACGTCGATATCCAGTCTTATTCAGACGGGCTCGTTCGGGATTTGAACCCAAGACCACTCGCACCCTAAGCGAATATCATACCCCTAGACCAACGAGCCGTACGGTTGGATAGTGATTATATAGTGCATCTGAAATTTATCAATGAAATCAAATTGTATTCTTATATTTCAAATTAGAACGAATAAATGAAATAAAAATGTTACGTCGATATCCAGTTTTATTCAGACGTGCTCGTCCTGGATTTGAACCCGGGACAACTCGCACCCTAAGCGAATATCATACCCCTAGACCAACGAGCCGTAAGGTTGGATAGTGATTATATAGTGCATCTGAAATTTTTCAATGAAATCAAATTGTATTCTTATATTTCAAATTAGAACGAATAAATGAAATAAAAATGTTACGTCGATATCCAGTTTTATTCAGACGTGCTCGTCCTGGATTTGAACCCGGGACCACTCGCACCCTAAGCGAAAATCATACCCCTAGACCCACGAGCCGTACGGTTGGATAGTGATTATATAGTGCATATGAAATTTATCAATGAAATCAAATTGTATTCTTATATTTCAAATTAGAACGAATAAATGAAATAAAAATGTTACGTCGATATCCAGTTTTATTCAGACGTGCTCGTCCTGGATTTGAACCCGGGACCACTCGCACCCTAAGCGAATATCATACCCCTAGACCAACGAGCCGTACGGTTGGATAGTGATTATATAGTGCATCTGAAATTTATCAATGAAATCAAATTGTATTCTTATATTTCAAATTAGAACGAATAAATGAAATAAAAATGTTACGTCGATATCCAGTTTTATTCAGACGGGATCGTCCGGGATTTTAACCCGGGTCCACTCGCACCCTACGCGAATATCATACCCCTAGACCAACGAGCCGTACGGTTGGATAGTGATTATATAGTGCATCTGAAATTTATCAATGAAATCAAATTGTATTCTTATATTTCAAATTAGAACGAATAAATGAAATAAAAATGTTACGTCGATATCCAGTTTTATTCAGACGGGCTCGTTCGGGATTTGAACCCAAGACCACTCGCACCCTAAGCGAATATCATACCCCTAGACCAACGAGCCGTACGGTTGGATAGTGATTATATAGTGCATCTGAAATTTATCAATGAAATCAAATTGTATTCTTATATTTCAAATTAGAACGAATAAATGAAATAAAATGTTACGTCGATATCCAGTTTTATTCAGACGGGCTCATTCGGGATTTGAACCCAAGACCACTCACACCCTAAGCGAATATCATACCCCTAGACCAACGAGCCGTACGGTTGGATAGTGATTATATAGTGCATCTGAAATTTATCAATGAAATCAAATTGTATTCTTATATTTCAAATTAGAACGAATAAATGAAATAAAAATGTTACGTCGATATCCAGTTTTATTCAGACGTGCTCGTCCTGGATTTGAACCCGGGACCACTCGCACCCTAAGCGAATATCATACCCCTAGACCAACGAGCCGTAAGGTTGGATAGTGATTATATAGTGCATCTGAAATTTTTCAATGAAATCAAATTGTATTCTTATATTTCAAATTAGAACGAATAAATGAAATAAAAATGTTACGTCGATATCCAGTTTTATTCAGACGTGCTCGTCCTGGATTTGAACCCGGGACCACTCGCACCCTAAGCGAAAATCATACCCCTAGACCCACGAGCCGTACGGTTGGATAGTGACTATATAGTGCATCTGAAATTTATCAATGAAATCAAATTGTATTCTTATATTTCAAATTAGAACGAATAAATGAAATAAAAATGTTACGTCGATATCCAGTTTTATTCAGACGTGCTCGTCCTGGATTTGAACCCGGGACCACTCGCACCCTAAGCGAATATCATACCCCTAGACCAACGAGCCGTACGGTTGGATAGTGATTATATAGTGCATCTGAAATTTATCAATGAAATCAAATTGTATTTTTTATTTCAAATTAGAACGAATAAATGAAATAAAAATGTTACGTCGATATCCAGTCTTATTCAGACGGGCTCGTCCGGGATTTGAACCCGGGACCACTCGCACCCTAAGCGAATATCATACCCCTAGACCAACGAGCCTTACGGTTGGATAGTGATTATATAGTGCATCTGAAATTTATCAATGAAATCAAATTGTATTTTTTATTTCAAATTAGAACGAATAAATGAAATAAAAATGTTACGTCGATATCCAGTTTTATTCAGACGGGTTCGTCTGGGAATTGAACCCGGGACCACTCGCACCCTAAGCGAATATCATACCCCTAGACCAACGAGCCGTACGGTTGGATAGTGATTATATAGTGCAACTGAAATTTATCAATGAAATCAAATTGTATTCTTATATTTCAAATTAGAACGAATAAATGAAATAAAAATGTTACGTCGATATCCAGTTTTATTCAGACGGGTTCGTCCGGGATTTGAACCCGGGACCACTCGCACCCGAAGCGAATATCATACCCCTAGACCAACGAGCCGAACTGTTTGATTGAGATTATATAGTGCATCTGAAATTTATCAATGAAATCAAATTGTATTCTTATATTTCAAATTAGAACGAATAAATGAAATAAAAATGTTACGTCGATATCCAGTTTTATTCAGACGGGCTCGTCCGGGATTTGAACGCGGGACCACTCGCACCCTAAGCGAATATCATACCCCTAGAACAACGAGCCGCACGGTTGGATAGTGATTATATAGTGCATCTGAAATTTATCAATGAAATCAAATTGTATTCTTTATTTCAAATTAGAACGAATAAATGAAATAAAAATGTTACGACGATATCCAGTTTTATTCAGACGGGCTCGTCCGGGATTTGAACCCGGGACCACTCGCACCCTATGCGAATATCATACCCCTAGAACAACGAGCCGTACGGTTGGATAGAGATTATATAGTGCATCTGAAATTTATCAATGAAATCAAATTGTATTCTTATATTTCAAATTAGAACGAATAAATGAAATAAAAATTTTACGTCGATATCCAGTTTTATTCAGGCGGGCTCGTCCGGGATTTGAACCCGGGACCACTCGCACCCTAAGCGAATATCATTCCCCTAGACCAACGAGCCGTACGGTTGGATAGTGATTATATAGTGCATCTGAAATTTATCAATGAAATCAAATTGTATTTTTTATTTCAAATTAGAACGAATAAATGAAATAAAAATGTTACGTCGTTATCCAGTTTTATTCAGACGGGCTCGTCCGGGATTTGAACCCGGGACCACCCGCACCCTAAGCGAATATCATACCCCTAGACCAACGAGCCGTACGGTTGGATAGTGATTATATAGTGCATCTGAAATTTATCAATGAAATCAAATTGTATTCTTTATTTCAAATTAGAACGAATAAATGAAATAAAAATGTTACGTCGATATCCAGTTTTATTCAGACAGGCTCGTCAGGGATTTGAACCCGGGACCACTCGCACCCTAAGCGAATATCATTCCCCTAGACCAACGAGCCGTACGGTTGGATAGTGATTATATAGTGCATCTGAAATTTATCAATGAAATCAAATTGTATTTTTTATTTCAAATTAGAACGAATAAATGAAATAAAAATGTTACGTCGATATCCAGTTTTATTCAGACGGGCTCGTCCGGGATTTGAACCCGGGACCAACCGCACCCTAAGCGAATATCATTCCCCTAGACCAACGAGCCGTACGGTTGGATAGTGATTATATAGTGCATCTGAAATTTATCAATGAAATCAAATTGTATACTTTATTTCAAATTAGAACGAATAAATGAAATAAAAATGTTACGTCGATATCCAGTTTTATTCAGACGGGTTCGTCCGGGATTTGAACCCGGGACCAGTCGCACCCTAAGCGAATATCATACCCCTAGAACAACGAGCCGTACGGTTGGATAGAGATTATATAGTGCATCTGAAATTTATCAATGAAATCAAATTGTATTCTTATATTTCAAATTAGAACGAATAAATGATATAAAAATGTTACGTCGATATCCAGTTTTATTCAGACGGGCTCGTCCGGGATTTGAACCCGGGACCACTCGCACCCGAAGCGAATATCATACCCCTAGAACAACGAGCCGTACGGTTGGATAGTGATTATATAGTGCATCTGAAATTTATCAATGAAATCAAATTGTATTCTTATATTTCAAATTAGAACGAATAAATGAAATAAAAAAGTTACGTCGATATCCAGTTTTATTCAGGCGGGCTCGTCCGGGATTTGACCCCGGGACCACTCGCACCCTATGCGAATATCATACCCCTAGACCAACGAGCCGTACGGTTGGATAGTGATTATATAGTGCATCTGAAATTTATCAATGAAATCAAATTGTATTCTTATATTTCAAATTAGAACGAATAAATGAAATAAAGATGTTACGTCGATATCCAGTTTTATTCAGACGGGCTCGTCCGGGATTTGAACCCGGGACCACTCGCACCCTAAGCGAATATCATTCCCCTAGACCAACGAGCCGTACGGTTGGATAGTGATTATATAGTGCATCTGAAATTTATCAATGAAATCAAATTGTATTTTTTATTTCAAATTAGAACGAATAAATGAAATAAAAATGTTACGTCGATATCCAGTTTTATTCAGACGGGCTCGTCCTGGATTTGAACCCGGGACCAATCGCACCCTAAGCGAATATCATTCCCCTAGACCAACGAGCCGTACGGTTGGATAGTGATTATATAGTGCATCTGAAATTTATCAATGAAATCAAATTGTATTCTTTATTTCAAATTAGAACGAATAAATGAAATAAAAATGTTACGTCGATATCCAGTTTTATTCAGACGGGTTCGTCCGGGATTTGAACCCGGGACCACTCGCACCCTAAGCGAATATCATACCCCTAGACCAACGAGCCGTACGGTTGGATAGTGATTATATAGTGCATCTGAAATTTATCCATGGAATCAAATTGTATTCTTATATTTCAAATTAGAACGAATAAATGAAATAAAAATGTTACGTCGATATCCAGTTTTATTCAGACGGGCTCGTCCGGGATTTGAACCCGGGACCACTCGCACCCTAAGCGAATATCATACCCCTAGACCAACGAGCCGTACGGTTGGATAGTGATTATATAGTGCATCTGAAATTTATCAATGAAATCAAATTGTATTCTTATATTTCAAATTAGAACGAATAAATGAAATAAAAATGTTACGTCGATATCCAGTTTTATTCAGACGGGATCGTCCGGGATTTTAACCCGGGACCACTCGCACCCTAAGCGAATATCATACCCCTAGACCAACGAGCCGTACGGTTGGATAGTGATTATATAGTGCATCTGAAATTTATCAATGAAATCAAATTGTATTCTTATATTTCAAATTAGAACGAATAAATGAAATAAAAATGTTACGTCGATATCCAGTTTTATTCAGACGGGCTCGTTCGGGATTTGAACCCGGGACCACTCGCACCCTAAGCGAATACCATACCCCTAGACCAACGAGCCGTACGGTTGGATAGTGATTATATAGTGCATCTGAAATTTATCAATGAAATCAAATTGTATTCTTATATTTCAAATTAGAACGAATAAATGAAATAAAAATGTTACGTCGATATCCAGTTTTATTCAGACGGGCTCGTTCGGGATTTGAACCCAAGACCACTCGCACCCTAAGCGAATATCATACCCCTAGACCAACGAGCCGTACGGTTGGATAGTGATTATATAGTGCATCTGAAATTTATCAATGAAATCAAATTGTATTCTTATATTTCAAATTAGAACGAATAAATGAAATAAAAATGTTACGGCGATATCCAGTTTTATTCAGACGTGCTCGTCCTGGATTTAAACCCGGGACAACTCGCACCCTAAGCGAATATCATGCCCCTAGACCAACGAGCCGTGAGGTTGGATAGTGATTATATAGTGCATCTGAAATTTTTCAATGAAATCAAATTGTATTCTTATATTTCAAATTAGAACGAATAAATGAAATAAAAATGTTACGTCGATATCCAGTTTTATTCAGACGTGCTCGTCCTGGATTTGAACCCGGGACCACTCGCACCCTAAGCGAAAATCATACCCCTAGACCAACGAGCCGTACGGTTGGATAGTGATTATATAGTGCATCTGAAATTTATCAATGAAATCAAATTGTATTCTTATATTTCAAATTAGAACGAATAAATGAAATAAAAATGTTACGTCGATATCCAGTTTTATTCAGACGGGATCGTCCGGGATTTTAACCCGGGTCCACTCGCACCCTAAGCGAATATCATACCCCTAGACCAACGAGCCGTACGGTTGGATAGTGATTATATAGTGCATCTGAAATTTATCAATGAAATCAAATTGTATTCTTATATTTCAAATTAGAACGAATAAATGAAATAAAAATGTTACGTCGATATCCAGTTTTATTCAGACGGGCTCGTTCGGGATTTGAACCCAAGACCACTCGCACCCTAAGCGAATATCATACCCCTAGACCAACGAGCCGTACGGTTGGATAGTGATTATATAGTGCATCTGAAATTTATCAATGAAATCAAATTGTATTCTTATATTTCAAATTAGAACGAATAAATGAAATAAAAATGTTACGTCGATATCCAGTTTTATTCAGACGTGCTCGTCCTGGATTTGAACCCGGGACCACTCGCACCCTAAGCGAATATCATACCCCTAGACCAACGAGCCGTAAGGTTGGATAGTGATTATATAGTGCATCTGAAATTTTTCAATGAAATCAAATTGTATTCTTATATTTCAAATTAGAACGAATAAATGAAATAAAAATGTTACGTCGATATCCAGTTTTATTCAGACGTGCTCGTCCTGGATTTGAACCCGGGACCACTCGCACCCTAAGCGAAAATCATACCCCTAGACCCACGAGCCGTACGGTTGGATAGTGATTATATAGTGCATCTGAAATTTATCAATGAAATCAAATTGTATTCTTATATTTCAAATTAGAACGAATAAATGAAATAAAAATGTTACGTCGATATCCAGTTTTATTCAGACGTGCTCGTCCTGGATTTGAACCCGGGACCACTCGCACCCTAAGCGAATATCATACCCCTAGACCAACGAGCCGTACAGTTGGATAGTGATTATATAGTGCATCTGAAATTTATCAATGAAATCAAATTGTATTCTTATATTTCAAATTAGAACGAATAAATGAAATAAAAATGTTTCGTCGATATCCATTTTATTGAGACGGGCTCGTCCGGGATTTGAACCCGGGACCACTCGCACCCTAAGCGAATATCATACCCCTAGACCAACGAGCCGTACGGTTGGATAGTGATTATATAGTGCATCTGAAATTTATCAATGAAATCAAATTGTATTCTTATATTTCAAATTAGAACGAATAAATGAAATTAAAAATGTTACGTCGATATCCAGTTTTATTCAGACGTGCTCGTTCTGGATTTGAACCCAGGGGCCACTCGCACCCTAAGCGAATATCATACCCCTAGACCAACGAGCCGTACGGTTGGATAGTGATTATATAGTGCATCTGAAATTTATCAATGAAATCAAATTGTATTCTTATATTTCAAATTAGAACGAATAAATGAAATAAAAAAGTTACGTCGATATCCAGTTTTATTCAGACGGGCTCGTCCGGGATTTGAACCCGGGACCACTCGCACCCTAAACGAATATCATACCCCTAGACCAACGAGCCGTACGGTTGGATAGTGATTATATAGTGCATCTGAAATTTATCAATGAAATCAAATTGTATTCTTATATTTCAAATTAGAACGAATAAATGAAATAAAAATGTTACGTCGATATCCAGTTTTATTCAGACGGGATCGTCCGGGATTTTAACCCGGGACCACTCGCACCCTAAGCGAATATCATACCCCTAGACCAACGAGCCGTACGGTTGGATAGTGATTATATAGTGCATCTGAAATTTATCAATGGAATCAAATTGTATTCTTATATTTCAAATTAGAACGAATAAATGAAATAAAAATGTTACGTCGATATCCAGTTTTATTCAGACGTGTTCGTCCTGGATTTGAACCCGGGACCACTCGCACCCTAAGCGAATACCATACCCCTAGACCAACGAGCCGTACGGTTGGATAGTGATTATATAGTGCATCTGAAATTTATCAATGAAATCAAATTGTATTCTTATATTTCAAATTAGAACGAATAAATGAAATAAAAATGTTACGTCGATGTCCAGTTTTATTCAGACGTGCTCGTCCTGGATTTGAACCCGGGACCACTCGCACCCTAAGCGAATATCATACCCCTAGACCAACGAGCCGTACGGTTGGATAGTGATTATATAGTGCATCTGAAATTTATCAATGAAATCAAATTGTATTCTTATATTTCAAATTAGAACGAATAAATGAAATAAAAATGTTACGTCGATATCCAGTTTTATTCAGACGGGATCGTCCGGGATTTTAACCCGGGACCACTCGCACCCTAAGCGAATATCATACCCCTAGACCAACGAGCCGTACGGTTGGATAGTGATTATATAGTGCATCTGAAATTTATCAATGAAATCAAATTGTATTCTTATATTTCAAATTAGAACGAATAAATGAAATAAAAATGTTACGTCGATATCCAGTTTTATTCAGACGGGATCGTCCGGGATTTTAACCCGGGACCACTCGCACCCTAAGCGAATATCATACCCCTAGACCAACGAGCCGTACGGTTGGATAGTGATTATATAGTGCATCTGAAATTTATCAATGAAATCAAATTGTATTCTTATATTTCAAATTAGAACGAATAAATGAAATAAAAATGTTACGTCGATAT
>JBBBDQ010026563.1:0-17531 GCA_037127315.1 Ascarosepion bandense | reverse complement strand
GCATAGATGCCTATTTGGGGACTGATGACATCATGAAGATCATTGATGAAGATCAGAAATAGCGTACGGACCTAGGATAGAGACTTGTCGGACACAGCTATTAGGACGATAGTAAATTGTGGTGCCATCTGCATAGATGCCTATTTGTGGACTGATGACATCATGAAGATCATTGATGAAGAACAGAAATAGCGTACGGACCTAGGATAGAGACTTGACGGACTCAGCTATTAGGACGAGAGTAAATAGTGGTGCCATCTGCATTGATGCCTATTTGGGGACTGATGACATCATGAAGATCATTGATGAAGATCAGAAATAGCGTACGGACCTAGGATAGAGACTTGACGGACTCAGCTATTAGGACGAGAGTAAATAGTGCTACCATCTGCATAGATGCCTATTTGGGGACTGATGACATCATGAAGATCATTGATGAAGATCAGAAATAGCGTACGGACCTAGGATAGAGACTTGATGGACTCAGCTATTAGGACGAGAGTAGATAGTGGTGCCATCTGCATAGATGCCTATTTGGGGACTGATGACATCATGAAGATCATTGATGAAGATCAGAAATAACGTACGGACATAGGATAGAGACTTGACGGACTCAGCTATTAGGACGAGAGTAAATAGTGGTGCCATATGCATAGATGCCTATTTGGGGACTGATGACTTCATGAAGATCAATAATGAAGATCAGAAATAGCGTACGGACCAAGGATAGAGACTTGACGGACTCAGCTATTAGGACGAGAATAAATAGTGGTGCCATCTGCATAGATGCCTATTTGGGGACTGATGACATCATGAAGATCATTGATGAAGATCAGAAATAGTGTACGGACCTAGGATAGAGACTTGTCGGACTCAGCTATTAGGACGATAGTAAATTGTGGTGCCATCTGCATAGATGCCTATTTGGGGACTGATGACATCATGAAGATCATTGATGAAGATCAGAAATAGCGTACGGACCTAGGATAGAGACTTGACGGACTCAGCTATTAGGACGAGAGTAAATAGTGGTGCCATCTACATAGTTGCCTATTTGGGGACTGATGACATCATGAAGATCATTGATGAAGATCAGAAATAGCGTACGGACCTAGGATAGAGACTTGACTGACTCAGCTATTAGGACGAGATTAAATAATGGTGCCATCTGCATAGATGCCTATTTGGGGACTGATGACATCATGAAGATCATTGATGAAGATCAGAAATAGCGTACGGACCTAGGATAGAGACTTGACGGACTCAGCTATTAGGACGAGAGTAAATAGTGGTGCCATCTGCATAGATGCCTATTTGGGGACTGATGACATCATGAAGATCATTGATGAAGATCAGAAATAGCGTACGGACCTAGGATAGAGACTTGACGGACTCAGCTATTAGGACGATAGTAAATTGTGGTGCCATCTGAATAGATGCCTATTTGCGGACTGATGACATCATGAAGATCATTGATGAAGATCAGAAATAGCGTACGGACCTAGGATAGAGACTTGACGGACTCAGCTATTAGGACGAGAGTAAATAGTGGTGCCATCTGCATAGATGCCTATTTGGGGACTGATGACATCATGAAGATCATTGATGAAGATCAGAAATAGCGTACGGACCTAGGATAGAGATTTGACGGAGTCAGCTATTAGGACGAGAGTAAATAGTGGTGCCATCTGCATAGATGCCTATTTGGGGACTGATGACATCATGAAGATCATTGATGAAGATCAGAAATAGCGTACGGACCTAGGATAGAGACTTGACGGACTCAGCTATTAGGACGAGAGTAAATAGTGCTGCCATCTGCATAGATGCCTATTTGGGGACTGATGACATCATGAAAATCATTGATGAAGATCAGAAATAGCGTACGGACCTAGGATAGAGACTTGACGGACTCAGCTATTAGGACGAGAGTAAATAGTGGTGCCATCTGCATAGATGCCTATTTGGGGACTGATGACATCATGAAGATCATTGATTAAGATCAGAAATAGCGTACGGACAAGGATAGAGACTTGATGGACTCAGCTATTAGGACGAGAGTAAATAGTGGTGCCATCTGCACAGATGCCTATTTGGGGACTGATGACATCATGAAGATCATTGATGAAGATCAGAAATAGCGTACGGACCTAGGATAGACACTTGACGGACTCAGCTATTAGGACGAGAGTAAATAGTAGTGACATCTGCATAGATGCCTATTTGGTGACTGATGACATCATGAAGATCATTGATGAAGATCAGAAATAGCGTACGGACCTAGGATAGAGACTTGACGGACTCAGCTATTAGGACGAGAATAAATAGTGGTGCCATCTGCATAGATGCCTATTTGGGGACTGATGACATCATGAAGATCATTGATGAAGATCATAAAGAGCGTACGGACCTAGGATTGAGACTTGACGGACTCAGCTATTAGGACGAGATTAAATAGTGGTGCCATCTGCATAGATGCCTATTTGGGGACTGATGACATCATGAAGATCATTGATGAAGATCAGAAATAGCGTACGGACCTAGGATAGAGACTTGACGGACTCAGCTATTAGGACGAGAGTAAATAGTAGTGTCATCTGCATAGATGCCTATTTGGGGACTGATGACATCATGAAGATCATTGATGAAGATCAGAAATAGCGTACGGACGTAGGATAGAGACTTGACGGACTCAGCTATTAGGACGAGAGTAAATAGTGGTGCCATCTGCATAGATGCCTATTTGGGGACTGATGACATCAAGAAGATCATTGATGAATATCAGAAATAGCGTACGGACCTAAGATAGAGACTTGACGGACTCAGCTATTAGGACGATAGTAAATTGTGGTGCCATCTGCATAGATGCCTATTTGGGGACTGATGACATCATGAAGATCATTGATGAAGATCAGAAATAGCGTAAGGACCTAGGATAGAGACTTGACGGACTCAGCTATTAGGACGAGAGTAAATAGTGGTGCCATATGCATAGATGCCTATTTGGGGACTGATGACATCATGAAGATCATTAATGAAGATCAGAAATAGCGTACGGACCTAGGATAGAGACTTGACGGACTCAGCTATTAGGACGAGAGTAAATAGTGGTGATATCTGCATAGATGCCTATTTGGGGACTGATGACATCATGAAGATCATTGATGAAGATCAGAAATAGCGTACGGACCTAGGATAGAGACTTGACGGACTCAGCTATTAGGACGAGTGTAAATAGTAGTGTCATCTGCATAGATGCCTATTTGGGGACTGATGACATCCTGAAGATCATTGATGAAGATCAGAAATAGCCTACGGAACTAGGATAGGGACTTGACGGACTCAGCTATTAGGACGAGAGTAAATAGTGGTGCCATCTGCATAGATGCCTATTTGGGGACTGATGACATCATTAAGATCATTGATGAATATCAGAAATAGCGTACGGACCTAGGATAGAGACTTGACGGACTCAGCTATTAGGACGATAGTAAATTGTGGTGCCATCTGCATAGATGCCTATTTGGGGACTGATGACATCATGAAGATCATTGATGAAGATCAGAAATAGCGTACGGACCTAGGATAGAGACTTGACGGACTCAGCTATTAGGACGAGAGTAAATAGTGGTGCCATCTGCACAGATGCCTATTTGGGGACTGATGACATCATGAAGATCATTGATGAAGATCAGAAATAGCGTACGGACCTAGGATAGAGACTTGACGGACTCAGCTATTAGGACGAGAGTAAATAGTGGTGCCATATGCATAGATGCCTATTTGGGGACTGATGACTTCATGAAGATCATTGATGAAGATCAGAAATAGCGTACGTACCTAGGATAGAGACTTGACGGACTCAACTATTAGGACGATAATAAATAGTGGTGCCATTTGCATAGATGCCTATTTGGGGACTGATGACATCATGAAGATCATTGATGAAGATCAGAAATAGCGTACGGACCTAGGATAGAGACTTGTCGGACTCAGCTATTAGGACGATAGTAAATTGTGGTGCCATCTGCATAAATGCCTATTTGGGGACTGATGACATCATGAAGATCATTGATGAAGATCAGAAATAGCGTACGGACCTAGGATAGAGACTTGACGGACTCAGCTATTAGGACGAGAGTAAATAGTGGTGCCATCTGCATTGATGCCTATTTGGGGACTGATGACATCATGAAGATCATTGATGAAGATCAGAAATAGCGTACGGACCTAGGATAGAGACTTGACGGACTCAGCTATTAGGACGAGAGTAAATAGTGCTGCCATCTGCATAGATGCCTATTTGGGGACTGATGACATCATGAAGATCATTGATGAAGATCAGAAATAGCGTACGGACCTAGGATAGAGACTTGACGGACTCAGCTATTAGTACGAGAGTAAATAGTGTTGCCATCTGCATAGATGCCTATTTGGGGACTGATGACATCATGAAGATCATTGATGAAGATCAGAAATAGCGTACGGACCTAGGATAGAGACTTGACGGACTCAGCTATTAGGACGAGAGTAAATAGTAGTGTCATCTGCATAGATGCCTATTTGCGGACTGATGACATCATGAAGATCATTGATGAAGATCAGAAATAGCGTACGGACCTAGGATAGAGACTTGACGGACTCAGCTATTAGGACGAGAGTAAATAGTGGTGCCATCTGCATAGATGCCTATGTGGGGACTGATGACATCATGAAGATCATTGATGAAGATCAGAAATAGCGTACGGACCTAGGATAGAGACTTGACGGACTCAGCTATTAGGACGAGAGTAAATAGTGGTGCCATTTGCATAGATGCCTATTTGGGGACTGATGACATCATGAAGATCATTGATGAAGATCAGAAATAGCGTACGGACCTAGGATAGAGACTTGACGGACTCAGCTATTAGGACGAGAGTAAATAGTGCTGCCATCTGCATAGATGCCTATTTGGGGACTGATGACATCATGAAGATCATTTATGAAGATCAGAAATAGCGTACGGACCTAGGATAGAGACTTGATGAACTCAGCTATTAGGACGAGAGTAAATAGTGGTGCTATCTGCACAGATGCCTATTTGGGGACTGATGACATCATGAAGATCATTGATGAAGATCAGAAATAGCGTACGGACCTAGGATAGAGACTTGACGGACTCAGCTATTAAGACGAGAGTAAATAGTGGTGCTATCTGCATAGATGCCTATTTGGGGACTGATGACATCATGAAGATCATTGATGAAGATCAGAAATAGCGTACGGACCTAGGATAGAGACTTGACGGACTCAGCTATTAGGACGAGAGTAAATAGTGGTGCCATCTGCATAGATGCCTATTTGGGGACTGATGACAACATGAAGATCATTGATGAAGATCAGATATAGCGTACGGACCTAGGATAGAGACTTGACGGACTCAGCTATTAGGACGGAGAGTAAATAGTGCTGCCATCTGCATAGATGCCTATTTGGGGACTGATGACATCATGAAGATCATTGATGAAGATCAGAAAAAGCGTACGGACATAAGACAGAGACTTGACGGACTCAGCTATTAGGACGAGAGTAAATAGTGGTGCCATCTGCATAGATGCCTATTTGGGGACTGATGACATCATGAAGATCATTGATGAAGATCAGAAATAGCGTACGGACCTAGGATAGAGACTTGACGGACTCAGCTATTAGGACGAGAGTAAATAGTAGTGTCATCTGCATAGATGCCTATTTGGGGACTGATGACATCATGAAGATCATTGATGAAGATCAGAAATAGCGTACGGACCTAGGATAGAGACTTGACGGACTCAGCTATTAGGACGAGAATAAATAGTGGTGCCATCTGCATAGATGCCTATTTGGGGACTGATGACATCATGAAGATCATTGATGAAGATCAGAAATAGCGTACGGACCTAGGATAGAGACGTGACGGACTCAGCTATTAGGACGATAGTAAATTGTGGTGCCATCTGCATAGATGCCTATTTGGGGACTGATGACATCATGAAGATCATTGATGAAGATCAGATATAGCGTACGGACCTAGGATAGAGACTTGACGGACTCAGCTATTAGGACGAGAGTAAATAGTAGTGTCATCTGCATAGATGCCTATTTGGGGACTGATGACATCATGAAGATCATTGATGAAGATCAGAAATAGCGTACGGACCTAGGATAGAGACTTGACGGACTCAGCTATTAGGACGAGAGTAAAGAGTGGTGCCATCTGCATAGATGCCTATTTGGGGACTGATGACATCATGAAGATCTTTGATGAAGATCAGAAATAGCGTACGGACCTAGGATAGAGACTTGACGGACTCAGCTATTAGGACGAGAGTAAATAGTGCTGCCATCTGCATAGATGCCTATTTGGGGACTGATGACATCATGAAGATCATTGATGAAGATCAGAAATAGCGTACGGACCTAGGATAGAGACTTGACGGACTCAGCTATTAGGACGAGAGTAAATAGTGGTGCCATTTGCATAGATGCCTATTTGGGGACTGATGACATCATGAAGATCATTGATGAAGATCAGAAATAGCGTACGGACCTAGGATAGAGACTTGACGGACTCAGCTATTAGGACGAGAGTAAATAGTGCTGCCATCTGCATAGATGCCTATTTGGGGACTGATGACATCATGAAGATCATTTATGAAGATCAGAAATAGCGTACGGATCTAGGATAGAGACTTGATGGACTCAGCTATTAGGACGAGAGTAAATAGTGGTGCTATCTGCACAGATGCCTATTTGGGGACTGATGACATCATGAAGATCATTGATGAAGATCAGAAATAGCGTACGGACCTAGGATAGAGACTTGACGGACTCAGCTATTAAGACGAGAGTAAATAGTGGTGCTATCTGCATAGATGCCTATTTGGGGACTGATGACATCATGAAGATCATTGATGAAGATCAGAAATAGCGTACGGACCTAGGATAGAGACTTGACGGACTCAGCTATTAGGACGAGAGTAAATAGTGGTGCCATCTGCATAGATGCCTATTTGGGGACTGATGACATCATGAAGATCATTGATGAAGATCAGATATAGCGTACGGACCTAGGATAGAGACTTGACGGACTCAGCTATTAGGACGAGAATAAATAGTGGTGCTATCTGCATAGATGCCTATTTGGGGACTGATGACATCATGAAGATCATTGATGAAGATCAGAAATAGCGTACGGACCTAGGATAGAGACTTGACGGACTCAGCTATTAGGACGATAGTAAATTGTGGTGCCATCAGCATAGATGCCTATTTGGGGACTGATGACATCATGAAGATCATTGATGAAGATCAGAAATAGCGTACGGACCTAGGATAGAGACTTGACGGACTCAGCTATTAGGACGAGAGTAAATAGTGGTGCCATATGCATAGATGCCTATTTGGGGACTGATGACATCATGAAGATCATTAATGAAGATCAGAAATAGCGTACGGACCTAGGATAGAGACTTGACGGACTCAGCTATTAGGACGAGAGTAAATAGTGGTGATATCTGCATAGATGCCTATTTGGGGACTGATGACATCATGAAGATCATTGATGAAGATCAGAAATAGCGTACGGACCTAGGATAGAGACTTGACGGACTCAGCTATTAGGACGAGTGTAAATAGTAGTGTCATCTGCATAGATGCCTATTTGGGGACTGATGACATCCTGAAGATCATTGATGAAGATCAGAAATAGCCTACGGAACTAGGATAGGGACTTGACGGACTCAGCTATTAGGACGAGAGTAAATAGTGGTGCCATCTGCATAGATGCCTATTTGGGGACTGATGACATCATTAAGATCATTGATGAATATCAGAAATAGCGTACGGACCTAGGATAGAGACTTGACGGACTCAGCTATTAGGACGATAGTAAATTGTGGTGCCATCTGCATAGATGCCTATTTGGGGACTGATGACATCATGAAGATCATTGATGAAGATCAGAAATAGCGTACGGACCTAGGATAGAGACTTGACGGACTCAGCTATTAGGACGAGAGTAAATAGTGGTGCCATCTGCACAGATGCCTATTTGGGGACTGATGACATCATGAAGATCATTGATGAAGATCAGAAATAGCGTACGGACCTAGGATAGAGACTTGACGGACTCAGCTATTAGGACGAGAGTAAATAGTGGTGCCATATGCATAGATGCCTATTTGGGGACTGATGACTTCATGAAGATCATTGATGAAGATCAGAAATAGCGTACGTACCTAGGATAGAGACTTGACGGACTCAACTATTAGGACGATAATAAATAGTGGTGCCATTTGCATAGATGCCTATTTGGGGACTGATGACATCATGAAGATCATTGATGAAGATCAGAAATAGCGTACGGACCTAGGATAGAGACTTGTCGGACTCAGCTATTAGGACGATAGTAAATTGTGGTGCCATCTGCATAAATGCCTATTTGGGGACTGATGACATCATGAAGATCATTGATGAAGATCAGAAATAGCGTACGGACCTAGGATAGAGACTTGACGGACTCAGCTATTAGGACGAGAGTAAATAGTGGTGCCATCTGCATTGATGCCTATTTGGGGACTGATGACATCATGAAGATCATTGATGAAGATCAGAAATAGCGTACGGACCTAGGATAGAGACTTGACGGACTCAGCTATTAGGACGAGAGTAAATAGTGCTGCCATCTGCATAGATGCCTATTTGGGGACTGATGACATCATGAAGATCATTGATGAAGATCAGAAATAGCGTACGGACCTAGGATAGAGACTTGACGGACTCAGCTATTAGTACGAGAGTAAATAGTGTTGCCATCTGCATAGATGCCTATTTGGGGACTGATGACATCATGAAGATCATTGATGAAGATCAGAAATAGCGTACGGACCTAGGATAGAGACTTGACGGACTCAGCTATTAGGACGAGAGTAAATAGTAGTGTCATCTGCATAGATGCCTATTTGGGGACTGATGACATCATGAAGATCATTGATGAAGATCAGAAATAGCGTACGGACCTAGGATAGAGACTTGACGGACTCAGCTATTAGGACGAGAGTAAATAGTGGTGCCATCTGCATAGATGCCTATGTGGGGACTGATGACATCATGAAGATCATTGATGAAGATCAGAAATAGCGTACGGACCTAGGATAGAGACTTGACGGACTCAGCTATTAGGACGAGAGTAAATAGTGGTGCCATTTGCATAGATGCCTATTTGGGGACTGATGACATCATGAAGATCATTGATGAAGATCAGAAATAGCGTACGGACCTAGGATAGAGACTTGACGGACTCAGCTATTAGGACGAGAGTAAATAGTGCTGCCATCTGCATAGATGCCTATTTGGGGACTGATGACATCATGAAGATCATTTATGAAGATCAGAAATAGCGTACGGACCTAGGATAGAGACTTGATGAACTCAGCTATTAGGACGAGAGTAAATAGTGGTGCTCTCTGCTGGTTACTGTTGGGGACTGATGACATCATGAAGATCATTGATGAAGATCAGAAATAGCGTACGGACCTAGGATAGAGACTTGACGGACTCGGCTATTAAGACGAGAGTAAATAGTGGTGCTATCTGCATAGATGCCTATTTAGGGACTGATGACATCATGAAGATCATTGATGAAGATCAGGAAGCGTACGGACCTGGGATAGAGACTTGACGGACTCAGCTATTAGGACGAGAGTAAATAGTGGTGCCATCTGCATAGATGCCTATTTGGGGACTGATGACATCATGAAGATCATTGATGAAGATCAGATATAGCGTACGGACCTAGGATAGAGACTTGACGGACTCAGCTATTAGGACGAGAGTAAATAGTGCTGCCATCTGCATAGATGCCTATTTGGGGACTGATGACATCATGAAGATCATTGATGAAGATCAGAAAAAGCGTACGGACATAAGACAGAGACTTGACGGACTCAGCTAATGGAGGACGAGAGTAAATAGTGGTGCCATGTAGATACCTATTTGGAGACTGATGACATCATGAAGATCATTGATGAAGATCAGAAATAGTGTACGGACCTAGGATAGAGACTTGACGGACTCAGCTATTAGGACGAGAGTAAATAGTAGTGTCATCTGCATGGGTACCTATTTGGGGACTGATGACATCATACTGAAGATCATTGATGAAGATCAGAAATAATACGGACCTAGGATGAAGACTTGACGGACTCAGCTATTAGGACGAGAATAAATAGTGGTGCCATCTGCATAGATGCCTATTTGGGGACTGATGACATCATGAAGATCATTGATGAAGATCAGAAATAGCGTACGGACCTAGGATAGAGACGTGACGGACTCAATAATAGGACGATAGTAAATTGTGGTGCCATCTGCATAGATGCCTATTTGAGGACTGATGACATCATGAAGATCATTGATGAAGATCAGATATAGCGTACGGACCTAGGATAGAGACTTGACGGACTCAGCTATTAGGACGAGAGTAAATAGTAGTGTCATCTGCATAGATGCCTATTTGGGGACTGATGACATCATGAAGATCATTGATGAAGATCAGAAATAGCGTACGGACCTAGGATAGAGACTTGACGGACTCAGCTATTAGGACGAGAGTAAAGAGTGGTGCCATCTGCATAGATGCCTATTTGGGGACTGATGACATCATGAAGATCATTGATGAAGATCAGAAATAGCGTACGGACCTAGGATAGAGACTTGACGGACTCAGCTATTAGGACGAGAGTAAATAGTGCTGCCATCTGCATAGATGCCTATTTGGGGAGGACTGATGACATCATGAAGATCATTGATGAAGATCAGAAATAGCGTACGGACCTAGGATAGAGACTTGACGGACTCAGCTATTAGGACGAGAGTAAATAGTGGTGCCATTTGCATAGATGCCTATTTGGGGACTGATGACATCATGAATATCATTGATGAAGATCAGAAATAGCGTACGGACCTAGGATAGAGACTTGACGGACTCAGCTATTAGGACGAGAGTAAATAGTGCTGCCATCTGCATAGATGCCTATTTGGGGACTGATGACATCATGAAGATCATTTATGAAGATCAGAAATAGCGTACGGATCTAGGATAGAGACTTGATGGACTCAGCTATTAGGACGAGAGTAAATAGTGGTGCTATCTGCACAGATGCCTATTTGGGGACTGATGACATCATGAAGATCATTGATGAAGATCAGAAATAGCGTACGGACCTAGGATAGAGACTTGACGGACTCAGCTATTAAGACGAGAGTAAATAGTGGTGCTATCTGCATAGATGCCTATTTGGGGACTGATGACATCATGAAGATCATTGATGAAGATCAGAAATAGCGTACGGACCTAGGATAGAGACTTGACGGACTCAGCTATTAGGACGAGAGTAAATAGTGGTGCCATCTGCATAGATGCCTATTTGGGGACTGATGACATCATGAAGATCATTGATGAAGATCAGATATAGCGTACGGACCTAGGATAGAGACTTGACGGACTCAGCTATTAGGACGAGAATAAATAGTGGTGCTATCTGCATAGATGCCTATTTGGGGACTGATGACATCATGAAGATCATTGATGAAGATCAGAAATAGCGTACGGACCTAGGATAGAGACTTGACGGACTCAGCTATTAGGACGATAGTAAATTGTGGTGCCATCAGCATAGATGCCTATTTGGGGACTGATGACATCATGAAGATCATTGATGAAGATCAGATATAGCGTACGGACCTAGGATAGAGACTTGACTGACTCAGCTATTAGGACGAGAGTAAATAGTAGTGTCATCTGCATAGATGCCTATTTGGGGACTGATGACATCATGAAGATCATTGATGAAGATCAGAAATAGCGTACGGACCTAGGATAGAGACTTGACGGACTCAGCTATTAGGACGAGAGTAAAGAGTGGTGCCATCTGCATAGATGCCTATTTGGGGACTGATGACATCATGAAGATCATTGATGAAGATCAGAAATAGCGTACGGACCTAGGATAGAGACTTGACGGACTCAGCTATTAGGACGAGATTAAATAGTAGTGTCATCTGCATAGATGCTTATTTGGGGACTGATGACATCATGAAGATTATTGATGAAGATCAGAAATAGCGTACGGACCTAGGATAGAGAATTGACGGACTCAGCTATTACGACGAGAGTAAATAGTGGTGCCATCTGCATAGATGCCTATTTGGGGACTGATGACATCATGAAGATCATTGATGAATATCAGAAATAGCGTACGGACCTAGGATAGAGACTTGACGGACTCAGCTATTAGGACGATAGTAAATTGTGGTGCCATCTGCATAGATGACTATTTGGGACTGATGACATCATGAAGATCATTGATGTAGATCAGAAATAGCGTACGGACCTAGGATAGAGACTTGATGGACTCAGCTATTAGGACGAGAGGAAATAGTGGTGCCATCTGCATAGATGCCTATTTGGGGACTGATGCCATCATGAAGATCATTGATGAAGATCAGAAATAGCGTACGGACCTAGGATAGAGACTTGACGGACTCAGCTATTAGGACGAGAGTAAATAGTGGTGCTATCTGCATAGATGCCTATTTGGGGACTGATGACATCATGAAGATCATTGATGAAGATCAGAAATAGCGTACGGAACTAGGATAGAGACTTGACGGACTCAGCTATTAGGACGATAGTAAATTGTGGTGCCATCTGCATAGATGCCTATTTGGGGAGAGATGGCATCATGAAGATCATTGATGAAGATCAGAAATAGCGTACGGACCTAGGATAGAGACTTGACGGACTCAGCTATTAGGACGAGAGTAAATAGTAGTGTCATCTGCATAGATGCCAATTTGGGGACTGATGACATCATGAAGATCATTGATGAAGATCAGAAATAGCGTACGGACCTAGGATAGTGACTTGACGGACTCAGCTATTAGGACGAGAGTAAATAGTAGTGTCATCTGCATAGATGCCTATTTGGGGACTGATGACATCATGAAGATCATTGATGAAGATCAGAAATAGCGTACGGACCTAGGATAGAGACTTGACGGAATCAGCTATTAGGACGATAATAAATTGTGGTGCCATCTGCATAGATGCCTATTTGGGGACTGATGACATCATGAAGATCATTGATGAAGATCAGAAATAGCGTACGGTCCTAGGATAGAGACTTGACGGAATCAGCCATTAGGACGATAATTAATTGTGGTGCCATCTGCATAGATGCCTATTTGGGGACTGATGACATCATGAAGATCATTGATGTAGATCAGAAATAGCGTACGGACATAGGATAGAGACTTGACGGACTCAGCTTTTAGGACGAGAGAAAATAGTGGTGCCATCTGCATAGATGCCTCTTTGGGGACTGATGACATCATGAAGATCATTGATGAAGATCAGAAATAGCGTACGGATCTAGGATAGTGACTTGACGGGCTCAGCTATTAGGACGAGAGTAAATAGTAGTGTCATCTGCATAGATGCCTATTTGGGGACTGATGACATCATGAAGATCATTGATGAAGATCAGAAATAGCGTACGGTCCTAGGATAGAGACTTGACGGAATCAGCTATTAGGACGATAGTAAATTGTTGTGCCATCTGCATAGATGCCTATTTGGGGACTGATGACATCATGAAGATCATTGATGAAGATCAGAAATAACGTACGGACCTAGGATAGAGACTTGACGGAATCAGCTATTAGGACGAGAGTAACTAGTGGTGCCATCTGCATAGATGCCTATTTGGGGACTAATGACATCATGAAGATCATTGATGAAGATCAGAAATAGCGTACGGACCTAGGATAGAGACTTGACGGAATCAGCTATTAGGACGAGAGTAAATAGTGGTGCCATCTGCATAGATGCCTATTTGGGGAGAGATGTCATCATGAAGATCATTGATGAAGATCAGAAATAGCGTACGGACCTAGGATAGAGACTTGACGGACTCAGCTATTAGGACGATAGTAAATTGTTGTGCCATCTGCATAGATGCCTATTTGGGGACTGATGACATCATGAAGATCATTGATGAAGATCAAAAATAGCGTACGGACCTAGGATAGAGACTTGACGGAATCAGCTATTAGGACGATAGTAAATTGTTGTGCCATCTGCATAGATGCCTATTTGGGGACTGATGACATCATGAAGATCATTGATGAAGATCAGAAATAGCGTACGGACCTAGGATAGAGACTTGACGGACTCAGCTATTAGGACGATAATAAATTGTGGTGCCATCTGCATAGATGCCTACTTGGGGACTGATGACATCATGAAGATCATTGATGAAGATCAGAAATAGCGTACGGACCTAGCATAGAGACTTGACGGAATCAGCTATTAGGACGATAGTAAATTGTTGTGCCATCTGCATAGATGCCTATTTGGGGACTGATGACATCATGAAGATCATTGATGAAGATCAGAAATAGCGTACGGACCTAGGATAGAGACTTGACGGACTCAGCTATTAGGACGATAGTAAATTGTGGTGCCATCTGCATAGATGCCTATTTGGGGACTGATGACATCATGAAGATCATTGATGAAGATCAGAAGTAGCGTACGGCCCTAGGATAGAGACTTGACGGAATCAGCTATTAGGACGATAGTAAATTGTTGTGCCATCTGCATAGATGCCTATTTGGGGACTGATGACAACACGAAGATCATTGATGAAGATCAGAAATAGCGTACGGACCTAGGATAGAGACTTGACGGACTCAGCTATTAGGACGAGAGTAAATAGTGGTGCCATCTGCATAGATGCCTATTTGGGGACTGATGACATCATGAAGATCATTGATGAAGATCAGAAATAGCGTACGGACCTAGGATAGAGACTTGAAGGACTCAGCTATTAGGACGAGAGTAAATAGTTGTGCCATCTGAATAGATGCCTATTTGGGGACTGATGACATCATGAAGATTATTGATGAAGATCAGAAATAGCGTACGGACCTAGGATAGAGACTTGACGGAATCAGCTATTAGGACGATAGTAAATTCTTGTGCCATCTGCATAGATGCCTATTTGGGGACTGATGACATCATGAAGATCATTTGGATGAAGATCAGAAATAGCGTACGGACCTAGGATAGAGATTTTGCATGGACTCAGCTATTAGGACGAGAGAGTAAATAGTGGTGCCATCTGCATAGAATGCCTATTTGGGGAGGACTGATGACAATCAATGAAGATCATTGATGAAGATCAGAAATAGCGTACAGGACCTAGGATAGAGACTTGACGGAATCAGCTATTAGGACGAGAGTAACTAGTGGTGCCATCTGCATAGATGCCTATTTGGGGACTAATGACATCATGAAGATCATTGATGTAGATCAGAAATAATGCGTATTGGACCTAGGATAGAGACTTCTTTGTCGGACTCTGACTATTAGGACGATAGTAAATTGTTGTGCCATCTGCATAGATGCCTATTTGGGGACTGATGACATCATGAAGATTCATTGATGAAGATCAGAAATAGAGTACGGACCTAGGATAGAGACTTGACGGACTCAGCTAATTAGGACGAGAGGTAAATTAGTGGTGCAATCTGCATAGATGCCTCATTTGGTGGACTGATGACATCATGAAGATCATTGATGAAGATCAGAAAATAGCGTGCGCACTTTGCATAGAGACTTGACGGAATCAGCTATTAGGACGAGAGTAACTAATGTTGCCATCTGCATAGATGCCTATTTGGGGAACTCGATGACATCATGAAGACCATTGATGAAGATCAGAAATAGCGTACGGACCTAGGATAGAGACTTGACGGACTCAGCTATTAGGACGATAGTAAATTGTGGTGCCATCTGCATAGATGCCTTTTTGGGGACTGATTACATCATGAAGATCATTGATGAAAATCAGAAATAGCGTACGGACTTAGGATAGAGACTTGACGGACTCAGCTATTAGGACGATAGTGAATTGTTGTGCCATCTGCATAGATGCCTATTTGGGGACTGATGACATCATGAAGATCATTGATGAAGATGAGAAATAGCGTACGGACCTAGGATAGAGACTTGACGGACTCAGCTATTAGGACGATAATAAATTGTGGTGCCATCTGCATAGATGCCTATTTGGGGACTGATGACATCATGAAGATCATTGATGAAGATCAGAAATAGCGTACGGACCTAGGATAGAGACTTGACGGAATCAGCTATTAGGACGATAGTAAATTGTTGTGCAATCTGCATAGATGCCTATTTGGGGACTGATGACATCATGAAGATCATTGATGAAGATCAGAAATAGCGTACGGACCTAGGATAGAGACTTGACGGACTCAGCTATTAGGACGATAGTAAATTGTGGTGCCATCTGCATAGATGCCTATTTGGGGACTGATGACATCATGAAGATCATTGATGAAGATCAGAAGTAGCGTACGGCCCTAGGATAGAGACTTGACGGAATCAGCTATTAGGACGATAGTAAATTGTTGTGCCATCTGCATAGATGCCTATTTGGGGACTGATGACAACATGAAGATCATTGATGAAGATCAGAAATAGCGTACGGACCTAGGATAGAGACTTGACGGACTCAGCTATTAGGACGAGAGTAAATAGTGGTGCCATCTGCATAGATGCCTATTTGGGGACTGATGACATCATGAAGATCATTGATGAAGATCAGAAATAGCGTACGGACCTAGGATAGAGACTTGACGGACTCAGCTATTAGGACGAGAGTAAATAGTGGTGCCATCTGAATAGATGCCTATTTGGGGACTGATGACATCATGAAGATTATTGATGAAGATCAGAAATAGCGTACGGACCTAGGATAGAGACTTGACGGAATCAGCTATTAGGACGATAGTAAATTCTTGTGCCATCTGCATAGATGGCTATTTGGGGACTGATGACATCATGAAGATCATTGATGAAGATCAGAAATAGCGTACGGACCTAGGATAGAGATTTTACGGACTCAGCTATTAGGACGAGAGTAAATAGTGGTGCCATCTGCATAGATGCCTATTTGGGGACTGATGACATCATGAAGATCATTGATGAAGATCAGAAATAGCGTACGGACCTAGGATAGAGACTTGACGGAATCAGCTATTAGGACGAGAGTAACTAGTGGTGCCATCTGCATAGATGCCTATTTGGGGACTAATGACATCATGAAGATCATTGATGTAGATCAGAAATAGCGTACGGACCTAGGATAGAGACTTGTCGGACTCAGCTATTAGGACGATAGTAAATTGTTGTGCCATCTGCATAGATGCCTATTTGGGGACTGATGACATCATGAAGATCATTGATGAAGATCAGAAATAGAGTACGGACCTAGGATAGAGACTTGACGGACTCAGCTATTAGGACGAGAGTAAATAGTGGTGCCATCTGCATAGATGCCTATTTGGGGACTGATGACATCATGAAGATCATTGATGAAGATCAGAAATAGCGTACGGACCAAGGATAGAGTCTT
>JBBBDQ010026562.1:0-37608 GCA_037127315.1 Ascarosepion bandense | reverse complement strand
GAATACAGTGGCCTCTTTAATTATGTGGGTGTGTTTGGGTCTTACTAACATTGTGTATATATATTCATTTGAAATTGTCTTTTGTTTTGGGGATTTTTTGTTTCTTCATTCCCCTTCCCATCATGTCATTTCATGAATAAAGTTTTAAATTTATTTTTGTAAGATATTGTATATATTGTAAAAACACAAATTTTTATGTACATTTGGGGTGTTTTTAGGTCCCTGGTATGATTTTGCGGTATTTTGGTGCTTGATGGTATGAGTGTTGATGGACAAATTTTTTTTATGGTGACTGAGAAAATTGTAACGTATGTATGGGTCGTGAATCTGATTAGCTAGGTATAAGATAGTTACGGAAGACCAACCCAAGTTTTTGTACCCCCTCCCATTTGTTGGCCTTGTGCCCAGGGTGTGTATTTATGTGAATAAATAGCGGCTAAATAGCTACTGACTTTTGTTTTGTGGGTTGTGGTTGTAAGTGCAAAAGTTCTGCTTTTGTTCCTACGTGATATTAGTAATGACTTTGTATCTTGGACACACTGATTTCCAGTCCGAGTTTATAGCTCGGGCTTGCGGCGGTGGTGCTTTTCAGCGCAGAAAACACGGGGTGGTTGTCCGGTGTTCAACCACTTGTGGCTATGGCCACAGATGGGCCAGTAGAGATCGTTCCTCCCACCACGGCCTCGGTGGGAGGGAAGGGAGGGTGACTGGCAGCTACTGCCGGGAGTCACCACTCCTTACTAGTACCGGTAGAAGAATCCAGCAGCAGGACCCGTACCGGCTACGGTACCAGCTCCTGGATCCCCCCAAACCATCTACCTCTGGGTGGACAGGGGAAAAATTACCGAAAAAAATGAAGACTATTGTGAAAGATGAAGGCCAAGTACGAGGAATATATCAAAGGCACAGAGCTAGTCTCGGTGCCGGACCAGTTGGCGGAAATAGAGAAAAGGATCATTACTTTGATAACTAAAGATATCCAAAACTCACAAGATGATCGGAGTGCCAAGAGACACATTGAAGATGCTATCAAGGCACTGAACATCAAGGCTAGGGCCATCGGCGAGGAGGAGCAATGCCATATGGGACGTCTGCTGGGCACCCCGAAGAGGCTAAGCGTATGGTCGGATTGGTGCTGGAGACAAAAACTCTCCAGTTCCTGACTGAGTACATGGGTGCCCGTAAGGTCAAAATAACACTGCATGGCGTCCCTATGGACATTGCAGAAGACCACGTAGGCGCTTTCTTTGCTAATTATGGAAAAGTAGCCGCGGTCTCCTCGCTGCGGTCTGACCGGGTTTATCACTGGTGACATGGTCCTGCAGGCGACTCTGTCAAAGGAGAACATTGATAAAATACCCAACGTCCTTACCTGCAGAAACCGCAACATCTTTGTCATCGTGGAAGAGCGGGAAGCCGTGCTGTTGGGTCTGTGGGGCAGCGGAACATGTCGCTGAAAAAACGTGTCCGACTAAGAATCCGCCCCCCAAAGGCCCAACCAGCCAAACAACAACAACCTGTGAAAGAAGCAGCTAAGCCAAGCCCACCAGCACCAGCTCCGGCAGCCGGCAAGGAGGGTGATTGGCAGGTGGTGGCGAGAAAAAAGCAAAAAGCACCTTCTCCGGCCAAGGTGCCGGTCAAGGCTCCATCGCCTGTCAAAACACCTGCCGAAAACACCCCAAAACAAAGGAACCTACTCCCATAAAATCACCCACCAAACAAGGGAAGGAAAGAGCCCTCTCCCCGAAAAAGGATGTGGGGGAACCAATGGAGGTAGGAAGCGTCATCCCTGAAGCGCGGAAGAGAGGCGGAAGATGAGCAACAGGACGGCATAAAAAGCAGAAGGAGGAGCAGGAGCTCCGAAGAAGGAAATATAGGGACAAGTGCGCGTCTGTACCGGTGTCTCTCCGGTCGAGCACACGTATGCCGATAAAGCTAGAAGCCTACCTTCTTCCCCGCGCAAAGCTTCCCAGTCCCCAACCTTTAATTTGATCCTTTAAAAAAAACAGATGCCTGTAACACCCCTCTCCCTCCCCTTCTCCTATTCACTCCTCTCCAGGCAAAAAAAAAGAAAGCCCTCCTCAAGGTGATGCACTACGGAGAGGTGGACGAAGGTATTGTGGAGGGTGGTCCTCGCAGAGAGGAAGAAAGCTCCTGAAGCCGCTCCTCAAACTAACTAAAGTTAAAGGACTTTCTACAGAAGAGCCAACAAACTTTCCCAGGCCCAGGAATAATTACCCTCGTTAGAAACACCGGGGGTAACCTGAGGTCTGGGACCATATTGAAGAGAGCCAAATTACACTATCCTAAAATAAGGATGGTCACTATGAACACACCTGAGCTCAAAAAAATGGGCAAAAATTGTTCGGGGAGGTTCCCGGTTATTCTCCACCCATGCTTATATAGGGTGGTAAAACTAACATATCCACCGACGTCGGCAAGGATTGTCCTAGACAGGCGGATCTACGTCCGACATTGGTACAGGGTCCCTAGGACAGTCCGTCGGGGTCCCCTCTGCCCGAGATTTCTACCCCGTATGCGACTAGAGCCTTGTTGCATGTTTCATTTCGTTTCAGGTTTAAAGATGTCTATTAAGATAGCCAGCTTGAATGCGAGGGCCTGAGGATCGGGGGTAAGGCGGCTCGCCTGCTTCGTGACCTCTTGTCCTTCGGCAATGGATATTGGCCGCGATCCAAGAGACTCACTTTGTTTGCGAAGTCGACTCTTGTGTGCTGTCTAACGACTTTGTCGTCTATTCAGCATATAGAGCCGGCAAGCCAGAGGTGTTTCTTTGCTGGTCAAGCGTACCCTGGACGCGAAGGTTGACCTTGTCCATGTCGGTGCCGAGGGCCGGCTGATCGTGGCCGATATTGCAGTGAAAAGCAAATTGTTCCGGCTGATTGTGGTTTATGCGCCCAATAAGCAAGGTGAGCGTGTCTCTTTCTTTCGGCTGTTGGAGCCCTTTATGGTGCATTCAACACGGCTAATCTTAGTTGGGGACTGGAATGCCATCCTAACCCCCAAATGGGATAGAGGGAGGGGCGCTAGCGGGAGGAGGAATGATGATCGTAGCCTGGTTGATCTGATCGACGAATTTGGTCTCGTCGATAGATACCGGGTCGATCATCCGGATGAGGGAGTGTGTGGACGTGGGCGCTTAATTGGCCTTCTACCCGGGTATCTGCGTACCTGGATAGGATGTTGGTGAGAGTGGCCGACATAGACTTCTTAGAATGTCCAACGTTCCACTGGCTAGGCTACACGGACCACAAACTCGTTTGTGCCCGTGTGGTGTTGAACTTTAGGCCTAGGTTGGCTGGTTATTGGAAGTTCAATCAGTCCTTACTGGACAGGCGGGACTTTCGTGACCAGCTGACAAAACTAGTTCAGCGAGCGTTAATTGGGCGAGTCATTGGGAATAAGTGGTGGGTTAACCTTAAGGACTCCATTGGGTGCCCTTTTGATATGGCCAGCGGCTCAAGCTAGATAAGGCTGCGGAGGCAAAGACACTTGGTGCTAATTTCGCCCGGGCGGAGGCTGGTGGGGATCCCTAGAGATGGCCTTAGCCAGGGAGGCCCTGAGCGCACGACTAGCGGGCGCTGCTGTGGGCCAGGTAATTGGGGCTAGGTTAAGCAAGATGTCTTCCGAAGCTGTGAACATGGGCGCAGAACTGCGCAAGAAGAAGTCGTCGAGCCGGCGATCGGTACATTCGAGAAGTGCGCGACGAGAGGGCATCTCCTTCGGTCCACAAACGACATGTGGGGAGCGTTCCGGCAACATTCAATTTCCAGTTTACCAAGGAGCCTGGTCTCCGTGACGAGGAGTTTTCGCAGCTATTTGGCTGACTTTCCCCGGCTTTTGCCGGCTGAAGCAGCAGCTGCGAAGGAGATTACGGAGGACGAAGTCTACGCGGCTTTGAAGAAGACCGGCAGTGGCAAGTCCTTGAGTTTGGATGGTTTGCCCTGAATTGTACTTGAGGATGTCGCACCTTTTGTCCGCTCTTGACTGTCGTGTTCAACCACTGGTTTCAGCAGGGGTCCATCCCCAGTCCGGATCACCAGGGGCGTGATCACGCTGTTGGGAAAAGGCAAAAAGAAGGTTGGGCAAGGATTAGACGATTACGGGCCCATAACTCTGCTAAACACAGAGTTAAAGATTTTGGCCAAGATCCTGACGAGTCGCTTGCAGCTGGTTGCCGAGTCTCTGTTGGAACCGGATCAGACTTGTTCTGTGAAGGACGAACAATTCGAAGCAACCTGCGCCAGTGCCGCACGATCGTGGGGTGTACGAAGACGACGAAGAGGCCGCGCTGATCAATTTGGATCAGTCCAAGGCGTTGATGGGATTGACCATGGCTACCTGGCTGCTGTCCTGCAGGCCGCCGGATTCAAACCCGACTTCAGCCGCTGGATTAGCCTTCTGTATGTCCCCAAGGCACAGCGGGTACAGGTGAACGGGAAGCTGTCGGGCGCTTTCGCTGTCGGTCGGTCCGACGGGGTTGTCCGCTATGCCTCTCCTTTACGTCCTGGCGTTGGGGCCTCTCGCCAGCTAAGGGACGAGACGTGCAGTCCGGTCCTGCGTGGAATTGCTGTCCCTGGAGGAAACTCCGAGAGCCAGGGTTTCCGCGTACGCCGATGACGCGTAACGACCTTTGTGTCCTCCCGCAGGGACTGTAAGGGCGGTACAGAAAACGCTTGAACGGTACGAACAAATGGCACCAGGGCCAGAATTAACCGCGACAAGTCGTCCGGCTTGCGGTTGGGGTGCCTGAAGGGTGTTTCCCTCCCGAAACCCTTCGACTGGACGGACGGGCCGGTCAAGCTCCTCGGAGGTTGGTTTCGGTCCCGGACTTACAGTTGGAAAAAAGCTGGTCAGAAGTACAGGCAAGGGTCGGCGCGTCGGTCGAGATTTGGCGTCGACGGAGTCTCTCCGTGAAGGGTCTGGCGGAGGTGTGTAGCCATACCTCTTTCCCGAATGCTTTACCGGCTGTCTGTACTTCCCTTTGGTGATCATGAGAAGGCGCTCAGGCGTTTGCTATTCTCCTGTCTTTGGAGAGGACGCAAACACATGGTCGACAAAGGAGTCTGTTGCCTCCGTCCGTGTCAAGGGTCTGGGGATGCCACACTTGAGGAGCCACGTGCTCGCTTCGAGGTTGGCATTCCTCAGGCGCCGACAGAGGAAGATCGGTTGCTTGCAGGGGTAGTAGGGGACATGTTCCCTAGCCTCTGCTCACTCCCCCGCTCCCACAGGACTAACAATAGGCCTTGGGGGCGGCCAATTCCTGCTCGAATGTCTGACGGCCCTTGAGCCATTCCATGGTCAGTGACCTTTCTGACCTAGGAGAATCTTCTATCGGGGATTGGTGGAGGGCGCCGTGAAGGATGAACTGTGGAGTAAACTCGGCATGTCCGAAGAGGAGTATCGCTCTCATTGGTCTTGGGCGCCAGGTGCGGATTGGCTCAACAACTCTGAGTTTTCTCTGACCTGGCGATTGGCTCGGAATGGTTTGTCTCTCAACGACAAGCGTTTCGCAATGGGCCTGGCGGATTTGCCAGATTGTGAACGTTGCGTCGGTAAATTAAGAGACGTCTGCGCACGCCTTCTTCCATTGTTCGCGCGTTCGCCGCCCGTTGTGGCGCGTGTTGGCGAGTTGACTGCTCGTATCGCGCGAGAGCTTGTGCTCATTGATCGCGCATACGCTGTGGACAATGTGTCGCCCCATGCTCTGGAGTGAAGCGGATGGTGTTTCTGTCGCTACTGGCCACGGCTAGAATGGTGATTTGGATAACGCGTCTGGAGAAGTCTTTGCGGGGCGGTCGTCTTTCCGGATCGGGATCTAATCCGATATTTTGACACCAGCTCAAAATTAAGATTAGAACTGAACGAAAACGGCTGCACCCGACGAGAGTTCAGCGAAAGGTGGGTATATGCGGCGGTACAAATTCGCGTGACCGAAATAGCCTTGATTTTTTTTCTCTTTTAGATCTGCTAGTTGCATCGGGGTGGATTCCTTGGAACCCCTCCCGTGGTTAAGGTAAGTTCTTTTTGTGCCACAAATTAATATGAGTGAATGTGTTTGTCCTGGCCTGTTCCCGGCTCCATTTGCTTTTGTTATGATCCAGTTCAGGGTCCCATTGTCCAAGTATTATTTTGTCCGTTTTCACTTTCGGCTGGGTCAGCCTTATACATTTCTCCAGTCCAATTTATTTTTTGCCCCCTGCTTATCCATTCCCCTTAGAAAGAGAGCTGTTTGATTTTGTCTTTTAAGGCAGAATACAGTGGCCTCTTTAATTATGTGGGTGTGTTTGGGTCTTACTAACCCATGTATATATATTCATTTGAAATTGTGTTTTGTTTTGGGGTTTTTTGTTTCTTCATTCCCCCTCCCCATCATGTCATTTCATGAATAAAGTTTTAAATTTATTTTTGTACACTATTGTAAATATTGTAAATACACAAATTTTTATGTACATTTGGGGTGTTTTTAGGTCCCTGGTATGATTTTGCGGTATTTTGGTGCTTGATAGGTATGAGTGTTGATGGACAAATTTTTATGGTGACTGAGAAAATTGTAACGTATGTATGGGTCGTGAATCTGATTAGCTAGGTATAAGATAGTTACGGAAGACCAACCCAAGTTTTTGTACCCCCTCCCATTTGTTGGCCTTGTGCCAGAATTCATGTATTTATGCTGAATAAATAATGACCAGCCATTTCTACTGACTTTTGTTTTGTGGGTTGTGGTTGTAAGTGCAAAGTTCTGCTTTTGTTCCTACGTGATATTAGTAGTGACTTTGTATCTTGGACACACTGATTTCCGGTCCTCGAGTTTATAGCTCATTGGTGTAAAGTAGTGTTTTTCAGCGCGAAACACCGGGAATTAGTTGTCTGCAAGTTCGGCCACTTTTGTGGCTATGGCCACAGATGGGCCAGTAGAGATCGTTCCTCCCACCACGGCCTTAGAGAAGGAGGTGACTGGCAGCTACCGCCACGGGAGTCACCCTCCTGTCAGTACCAGTAGAAGAATCAGCAGCAGGACCTGTACCGGCTGCAGTGCCAGTTCTCTCGATCCCCCAAACCACTTACCTCTGGGTGGACAGGGGGAAAAATGTATCGAAAAAAATGAAGACTATTATGAAAAGATGAAGGCCAAGTACGAGGAATATATCAAAGGCACAGAGCTAGTCTCAGTGCCGGACCAGTTGGCGGAAATAGAGGGAGATCATTACGATAACTAAAGATATCAAAACTCACAAGATGATCGGAGTGCCAAGAGACACATTTGAAGATGCTATCAAGGCACTGAACATCAAGGCTAGGGCCGTATGATGGGAGGGAGCAATGCCATATGGGACGTCCTGCTGGGCACCCCCGAAGATACAAGGTATGGTCGGATTGGTGCTGGAGACAAAACTTCCAGTTCCTGACTGAGTACATGGGTGCCCGTAAGGTCAAAATAACACTGCATGGCGGTCCCTATGGATGGCCAGAAGACCACGTAGGCGCTTTGGCAATTATGGAAAGTAGCCGCGGGTCTCCTCGCTGCGGTCGAAGGCCGGGTTTATCACTGGTGACATGGTCCTGCAGGCGACTCTGTCAAAGGAGAACATTGATAAAATACCCAACGTCCCACCTGCAGGGGCCGCAACATCTTTGTCATCGTGGAAGGTATAGTTGTGGTTGTTGGGTCTGTGGGCGGCGTGAACATGTCGCTAAAACGTGTCCGACTAAGAATCCGCCCCCAAAGGCCCAACCAGCCAAACAACAGCAACCTGTGAAAGAAGCAGCTAAGCCAAGCCCACCAGCACCAGCTCCGGCAGCCGGCAAGGAGGGTGATTGGCAGGTGGTGGCGAGGAAAAAAGCAAAACGCCTTCTCCGGCCAAGGTGCCGGTCAAGGCTCCATCGCCTGTCAAAACACCTGCCAAACACCCCCAAAACAAAAGGAACCTACTCCCATAAATCACCACCAAACAAGGGAAGGAAAGAGCCCTCTCCCGAAAAAGGATGTGGGGGAACCAATGAGGTAGGGAGAGCGTCATCCCGGGAAGCGCGGAAGAGAGGCGGAAGATGAGCAACAGGACGGCATAAAAAAGCAGAAGGAGGAGCAGGAGCTCCGAAAGAAGGAAATATAGGGACAAGTGCGTCTGTACCGGTCTCTCCGGTCAGGCACACGTATGCCGATAAAGCTGAAGCCTACCTCTTCCCCGCGCAAGCTTCCCAGTCCCCAACCTTTAATTTGATCCCTTTAAAAAAACAGATGCCTGTAACACCCTCTCCCTCCCCTTCTCCTATTCCCACTCCCTCTCGGGCAAAAAGAAAGCCCTCCCTCAAGGTGATGCACTGTTGAAGGTGGACGAAGGTATTGTGGAGGAGTGGTCCTCGCAGAGGAGAAAGCTCCTGGAAGCTGCTCAAACTAACTAAAGTTAAAGGACTTTCTACAGAAGAGCTAACAAACTTTCCCCAGGCCCCAGGAATAATTACCCTCGTTAGAAACACCGGGGGTAACCTGAGGGTCTGGGACCATATTGAAGAGGGCCAAATACACTATCCTAAAATAAGGATGGTCATCATGAACACACCTGAGCTCAAAAAATGGGCAAAAATTGTTCGGGGAGGTTCCCGGCTATTCTCCACCCATGCTTATATAGGTGGCAAACTAACATATCCCACCGACGTCGGCGGGATTGTCCTAGACGGGCGGATTACGTCCGACATTAAAAATAGGTCCCTAGGACAGTCCGTCGGGGTCCCTCTGCCCGAGATTTCTACCCCGTATGCGGCCGAGCCTTGTTGCATGTTTCTTTGTTTTTTTACGTTTCAGGTTTAAGGTGTCTAATAAGATGGCCAGCTTGAATATGAAAGGGCCCTGAGGGATCGGGGTAAGGCAGCTCGCCTGCTTCGTGACCTCTTGTCCTTCGGCGTGGATGTGGCCGCGATCCAAGAGACTCTTTGTTTGCGAAGTCGACTCTTGTGTGCTGTCCTAACGACTTTGTCGTCTATTCAGCATATGGGAGCCGGCAAGCCGGGGTGTTTCTTTGCTGGTCAAGCGTACCCTGGACGCGAAGGTTGACGCTGTCCATGTCGGTGCGGAGGGCCAGCTGATCGTGGCCGATATTGCAGTGAAAAGCAAATTGTTCCGGCTGATTGTGGTTTATGCGCCAATAAGCGGTGGGCGGTGTCTCTTTCTTTCGGCTGTTGGAGCCCTTTATGGTGCATTCAACACGGCTAATCTTAGTTGGGGACTGGAATGCCATCCTAACCCCAAATGGGATAGAGGGCGCTAGCGGGAGGAATGATGATCGTAGCCTGGTTGATCTGATCGACGAATTTGGTCTCGTCGATAGATACCGGGTCGATCATCCGGATGGGAGTGTGTGGACGTGGGCGCTTAATTGGCCTTCTACCCGGGTATCTGCGTACCTGGATAGGATGTTGGTGAGGTGGCCGACATAGACTTCTTAGAATGTCAACGTTCCACTGGCTAGTACACGGACCACAAACTCGTTTATTGCCCGTGTCAGTGTTGGACTTAGGCCCTAGGTTGGCAGGTTGTTGGGTTCAATCGGTCCTTACTGGACAGGCGGGACTTTCGTGACCAGCTGACAAAACTGTTCGGGCGTTAATTGGGCGAGTCATTGGGAATAAGTGGTGGGTTAACCTTAAGGACTCCATTTAGATTAACCATGCAAATATAACCAGCGGCTCAGGCCTAGATAAGGCTGCGGAGGCAAAGACACTTAGTGCTAATTTCGCCCGGGCGGAGGCTGGTGGGGATCCCTAGAGATAGCCTTAGCCAGGAGAGCCCTGAGGCGCACGACTAGCGAGCGCTATATGGGCCAGGTAATTAGGGCTGATTAAGCAAGATGTCTTCCGAAGCTGTGAACATGGGCGCAGAACTGCGCAAGGAGAATTCGTCGAGCCGGCGATCAGTACATTCGAGAAGTGCGCGACCCGGAGGGCATCTCCTTCGGTCCACCGACGACATGTGCGAGGCGTTCGCTTGTACATTTCGAACACCGGTTTACCAAGAACCTGGTCTCCGTGAAGTTCGCAGCCTGACGGCTGACTTTCCCGGCTTTTGCCGGCTAGGCGGCTAGCTGCGAAGGGGAGATTACGGAGGACGAAGTCGCAGCTTTGAAGACCGGCAGTGGCAAGTCGCCGGGTTTGGATGGTTTGCCTATGAATTGTACTTGAGGATGTCGCACCGCATCACTCAAGCTGTCGTGTTCAACCACTGGTTTCGGCGGGGGTCCATCCCCGGTCGGATCACCAGGGGCGTGATCATGCTGTTGGGAAAAGGCAAGAAGGTTGGGCGGGGATTAGATGATTACAGACCCCATAACTCTGCTAAACACAGGTTAAAGATTTTGGCCAAGATCTGACTAGTCGCTTGCAGCTAGTTGCCGAGTCTCTGTTGGAACCGGATCAGACTTGTTCTGTGAAGGGACGAACAATTCAGAGCAACCTGCACTTGATTCGCACGATCGTAGAAGGGTGTAGAAGACGACGAAGAGGCCGCTGATCAATTTGGATCAGTCCAAGGCATTTGATAGGATTGACCATGGCTACCTGGCTGCTGTCCTGCAGGCCGCCGGATTCAAACCCGACTTCAGCCGCTGGGTTGACGCTACCGTATCGCTCCCCCCAAGGCTGTGGTACAGGTGAACGGGAAGCTGTCGGGGCGCTTTTCGCGCTGTCTAGGTCGGTCCGACAGGGTTGTCCACTGTCGCCTCTCGGCACACGTCCTGGCGTTGGAGCCTCTCCTTCGCCGGCTAAGGGACGAGACGTGCAGTCCGGGTCCTGCGTGGAATTGCTGTCCCTGGTGGAGCTCGAGCCAGGGTTTCCGCGTACGCCGATGACGCGTAACGACCTTTGTGTCCTCCCGCGAGGACATAAGGGCAGTACAGAAGGCGCTTGAACAGTACGAACAGGTAACAGGGCAGAATTAACCGCGACAAGTCGTCCGGCTTGCGGTTAGGTGCCTGGAAGAGTGTTCCCTCCCGGAGCCCTTCGACTGGACGGACGGGCCGGTCAAGCTCCTCGGAGTTTGGTTCGGTCCGGACTTACAGTTGGAGAAAAACTGGTCAGAAATACAAACAAAGGTCGGCGCGTCGGTCGAATTTGGCGTCGACGAGTCTCTCCGTGAAGGGTCTGGCGGAGGTGTGTAATACATGCCTCTTTCCCAGAATGCTTTACCGGCTGTCTGTACTTCCCCTTTGTGACGATCATGAGAAGGCGCTCGAGCGTTTGCTATTCTCCTGTCTTTGGAGAGGACGCAAACACATGGTCGACAAAGGAGTCTGTTGCCTCCGTCCGTGTCAAGGGGGTCTGGGGATGCCACACTTGAGGAGCCACGTGCTCGCTTCGAGGTTGGCATTCCTCAGGCGCGCGTTGGAGGAAGATCGGTTGCTTGCGGGGGTAGTGAGGGACATGTTCCCTAGCCTCACTATCACTCCCCCGCTCCCTGAGGACTAGCAATAGGCCTTGGGGGCGGCCGAAATTCCTGCTCGAATGTCTGCACGGCCCTTCGGGCCATTCCATGGTCCAGTGACCTTTCACGGCCTAGGAGAATCTTCTATCGGGGATTAGTGGAGGGCGCCGTGAAGGATGAACTGTGGAGTAAGCTCGGCATGTCGAGAGAGGAGTATCGCTCTCATTGGTCTTGGGCGCCGGGTGCGGATTGGCTCAACAACTCTGAGTTTTCTCTGACCTGGCGATTGGCTCGGAATGGTTTGTCTCTCAACGACAAGCGTTTCGCAATGGGCCTGGCGGATTTGCCAGATTGTGAGCGTTGCGTCCTTGGAATTAAGGAGACGTCTGCGCACGCCTTCTTCCATTGATCGCGCGTTCGCCCGTTGTGGGCGCGTGTCGGCGAGTTGACTGCTCGTATCGCGCCGCGGGAGCTTGTGCTCATTGATCGCGCATACGCTGTGGACAATGTGTCGCCCCCGTACTCTGGAGTGAAGCGGATGGTGTTTCTGTCGCTACTGGCCACGGCTAGAATGGTGATTTGGATGACGCGTCTGGAGGAAGTCTTGCGGGGCGGTCGTCTTTCGGATCAGGATCTAATCCGATATTTTGAGCACCAGCTCAAAATTAAGATTAGAACTGAACGAAAACGGCTGCACCCGACAGAGTTCAGCGAAAGGTGGGTATATGCGGCGAGCCTGGTTCGCGTGACCGGGGGCTAGCCTTGATTTTCTCTTTTAGATCTGCTAGTTGCATCGGGGTGGATTCCTTTGGAACCCCGCCCGTGGTTAAGGTAGAAGTTCTTTTTGTGCCTAGTTAATGTGAGTGAATGTGTTTGTCCTCGCCTGTTCCCGGCTCCATTGCTTTTGTTATGATCCAGTTCGAGATTCCCATTGTCCGAGTATTATTTTGTCCCGTTTTTACTCTCGGCTGGGTCAGCCTTATACATTCTCCAGTCCAATTTATTTTTGCCCCCTGCTTATCCATTCCCCTTAGAAAGAGAGCTGCTTGATTTTGTTCTTTTTTAAGGCAGAATACAGTGGCCTCTTTAATTATGTGGGTGTGTTTGGTTCTTACTAACATTGTGTATATATATTCATTTGAAATTGTGTTTTGTTTTGGGGTTTTTTGTTTCTTCATTCCCCCTCCCCATCATGTCATTTCATGAATAAAGTTTTAAATTTATTTTTGTAAGATATTGTATATATTTTGTAAAAATCAGAAATTTTTATGTACATTTGGGGTGTTTTTTAGGTCCCTGGTATGATTTTGTGGTATTTTGGTGCTTGATAGGTATGAGTGTTGATGGACAAATTTTTATGGTGAATGAGAAAATTGTAACGTATGTATGGGTCGTGAATCTGATTAGCTAGGTATAAGATAGTTACGGAAGACCAACCCAAGTTTTTGTACCCCCTCCCATTTGTTGGCCTTGTGCCAGAATTCATGTATTTATGCTGAATAAATAATGACCAGCCATTTCCTACTGACTTTTGTTTTGTGGGTTGTGGTTGTAAGTGCACAAAGTTCTGCTTTTGTTCCTACGTGATATTAGTAGTGACTTTGTATCTTGGCGCACTGATTTCGGCCGAGTTTATAGCTCGGGCACGTAAAGTAGTGCTTTTCGGCGCGAAACACCGAATTAGTTGGTCCGGTGTTCGGCCACTGACAGCTGCTTGACACAGATAGGCCAGTAGAATCGTTCTCACGGCCTCGGTGGGAGGAGAATGACGGCGACTACCATAAAGTGCCTCCTTACTAGTGCCAGTAGAAGAATCAGCAGCAAGGACCCGTACCATGGGTGCCTGACCTCCCTGGATCCCCAAACCACGTCTACCTCTTTCAGGTGGACAGGGGGAGAAAAATCTGAAAAAATAGAAACTGTGAAAAGATGAAGGCCAGGAAGTACGGGAATATGTCCACGAGGGCACAGAGCTAGTCTCGGTGCCGGACCAGTTGGCGGAAATAGAGAAAAGGATCATTACTTTGATAACTAAAGATATCAAAAACTCACAAGATGATCGGAGTGCCAAAGAACACATTTGAAGATGCTATCAGGGCACTGAACATCAAGGCTAGGGCCGTGGCGAGGAGGAGCAATGCCATATGGGACGTCCTGCCGAGCTTTGAAGAACCTGACGTATGGTCAGTTGGTGTGGAGACAACTCTCCGGTTCTGACTGAGTATAGTGCCCGTAAGGTCAAAATAACACTGCGCGCGTCTATGGACATTGCGAAGACCACGTAGGCGCTTTCTTTGCTAATTATGGAAAAGTAACCGCGGTCTCCTCGCTGCAGTCGAAGGCGGGGTTATCACTGGTGACATGGTCCTGCGAGCGACTCTGTCAAGAGAACATTGATAAAATACCCAACGTCCTTACCTGCAGGGGCCGCAACATCTTTGTCATCGTGGAAAACGGAAGCGTGCTGTTGGGTCTGTGGGGCGGCGGAACATGTCGCTAAAACGTGTCCGACTAAGAATCCGCCCCGAGGCCCAGCCAGCCAAACAACAGCAACCTGTGAAAGAAGCAGCTAAGCCAAGCCCACCAGCACCAGCTCCGGCTTGGCCGACGAGAGGGCCAGTTGGCAGGTGGTGGCGAGGAAAAAAGCAAAAACGCCTTCTCCAACCAAGGTGCCGGTCAAGATACATCGCCTGTCAAAACACCTGCCAGCTTACCCCCCGACAAAAAGGAACCTACTCCCATAAAATCACCCACCAAACAAGGGAGGAAGGAAGAGCCCTCTCCGAAAAAGGATGTGGGGGAACCAATGGAGGTAGGGGAGAGCGTCATCCCTGAAGCGCGGAAGAGAGGCGGAAGATGAGCAACAGGACGGCATAAAAAGCAGAAGGGAGGAGCAGGAGCTCCGAAAGAAGGAAATATAGGGACAAGTGCGCGTCTGTACCGGTCTCTCCGGTCGAGCACACGTGTGCCGATAAAGCTGAGAAGCCTACCTTCTTCCCCGCGCAAAGCTTCCCCAGTCCCCAACCTTTAATTTGATCCCTTTAAAAAAACAGATGCCTGTAACACCCTCTCCCTCCTTTCCTGTTCACTCCCTCTCGGGCAAAAAAAAAAGAAAGCCCTCCTCAAGGTGATGCGCAACTGAAGAGTGGACGAAGGTATTGCTTGGAGGAGTAGTCCTCGCAGAGAAGAAACTCTGAAAGCCGCTCCTCAAACTAACTAAAAGTTAAAGGACTTTCTACCAGAAAGAGCAACAAACTTGAGCCGAATAATTACCCTCGTTAGAAACACCGGGGGTAACCTGAGGGTCTGGGACCATATTGAAGAGGCCAAATTACACTATCCTAAAATAAGGATGGTCACTATGAACACACCAGGCTCAAAAAATGGGCAAAAATTGTTCGAGAGGTTTCCCGGTTATTCTCCACCCATGCTTATATGGGGTGGTAAAACTAACATATCCCACCGACGTCGGCGGGATTGTCCTAGACGGAGGCAGATTACGTCCGACATTGGTACAGGGTCCTAGGACAGTCCGTCGGGGTCCCCTCTGCCCGGGATTTCTACCCGTATGCGACTAGAGCCTTGTTGCATGTTTCTTTGTTTTTTCGTTTCAGGTTTAAAAGATGTCTATTAAGATAGCCAGCTTGAATGCCTACGAAAGGGCCTGAGGGATCGGGGTAAGGCGGCTCGCCTGCTTGACCTCTTGTCCTTCGGCGTGGATGTGGCCGCGATCCAAGAGACTCACTTTGTTTGCGAAGTCGACTCTTGTGTGCTGTCTAACGACATCGTCTATTCAGCATATGGGAACCGGCAAGCGGGGTGTTTCTTTTGCTGGTCAAGCGTACCCTGGACGCGAGGTTGACCTTGTCCATGTCGAGTCGCGAGGCCGGCTGATCGTGGCCGATATTGCAGTGAAAAGCAAATTGTTCCGGCTGATTGTGGTTTTATGCGCCCAATAAGCAAGGTGGGCGTGTCTCTTTCTTTCGGCTGTTGGAGCCCTTTATGGTGCATTCAACACGGCTAATCTTAGTTGGAAGCTGGAATGCCATCCTAACCCCCAAATGGGATAGAGGAGGGGCGTAGCGGGAATGATGATCGTAGCCTGGTTGATCTGATCGACGAATTTGGTCTCGTCGATAGATACCGGGTCGATCATCCGGATGGGGTGTGGACGTGGGCACTTAATTGGCCTTCTGCAGGTATCTGCGTACCTGGATAGGATGTTAGTGAGAGTGGCCGACATGGACTTCTTCGGCGAATGTCCAACGTTCCACTGGCTAGGCTACACGGACCACAAACTCGTTTGTTGCCGTGTGGTGTTAGACTTTGGAGCCTAGGTTGGCTGATTGTTGGAGGTTCCAATCGGTCTTACTGGACAGGCGGGACTTTCGTGACCTTCAACAAAACTAGTTCAGCAGGCGTTAATTGGGCGAGTCATTGGGAATAGGTGGTGGGTTAACCTTAAGGACTCCATTGGGTCTTTCGCCACCAAATATAGCCGGCGGCTCAAACTAGATAAGGCTGCGAAGCAAAGACACTTGGTGTAATTTCGCCCGGGCGGAGGCTGGTGGGGATCCCCTAGGAATGGCGCCAGCCAGGGAGGCCCTGAGAACGCACGACTAGCCGAGCGCTGTGGGCCGGGTAATTGGGGCTAAGTTAAGCAAGATGTCTTCCGAAGCTGCGAACATGGGCACCAGGGCACGCAAGGAAAGAATTCGTCGGGCCGGCGATCGGTACATTCCGGTGCACGACCAGGCATCTCCTTCGTCCACCGACGACATGTGCAGGGAGCGTTCCGGCAGCATTTCGAACACCGGTTTACCAAGGAGCCTAGTCTCCGTGACGAGAAATTCGCAACTATTTGGCTGACTTTCCCCGGCTTTTGCCGGCTGAGCGGCAGCTGCGAGGAACACGGAGGACGAAGTCTGCATGACTTTGAAGAAGACCGGCAGTGGCAAGTCGCCGGGTTTGGATGGATTTGCCCTATGAATTGTGCGGGGATGCCACGCCTTTTGTCCCGCTGCTTGTTGTCGTGTTCAACCTGGTTTCAACAGGGGTCCATCCCCGGTCCGGATCACCAGGGGCGTGATCACGCTGTTGAGGAAGAGCAAGAAGGTTGGGCGAAGTTAGATGATTACAGGCCCATAACTCTGCTAAACGCAGGTTAGTTGCCTTCAAGATCCTGACGAATCGCTTGCAGCTAGTTGCCGAGTCTCTGCTTGGAACCCGGATCAGACTTGTTCTGTGAAGGGACGAACAATTCGAAGCAACCTGCACTTGATTCGCACGATCGTAGAAGGTGTAGAAGACGACGAAGAGGCCGCGCTGATCAATTTGGATCAGTCCAAGGCATTTGATGGGATTGACCATGGCTACCTGGCTGCTGTCCTGCGGGCCGCCGGATTCAAACCCGACTTCAGCCGCTGGATTAGCCTTCTGTACATCGCTCCCCCAAGGCTGTGGTACAGGTGAACGAGGCTGTCGGGCGCTTTCGCGCTGTCTAGGTCGGTCCGACAGGGTTGTCACTGTCGCCTCTCCTTTACGTCCTGGCGTTAGAGCCTCTCCTTCGCCGGCTAAGGGACGAGACGTGCAGTCCGGTCCTGCGTGGAATCAAGGTCCCTGGTGGAGACTCCGAGCCAGGGTTTCCGCGTACTTAAATGACGTAACGACCTTTGTGTCCTCCCGCAGGGACATAAGGGCGGTACAGAAGGCGCTTGAACGGTACGAACAGGTAGCAGGGCAGAATTAACCGCGACAAGTCGTCCGGCTTGCGGTAGGTGCCTGGAAGGGTGTTTCCCTCCCAGGGGCCTTCGACTGGACGGACGGGCCGGTCAAGCTCCTCGGAGTTTGGTTCGGTCCGGACTTACAGTTGGAGAAAAACTGGTCAGAAATACAGGCCGAAGGGTGGCGCGTCGAGGTCGAATTTTGGCGTCGACAAATCTCTCCGTCGAGGGTCTGGCGGAGGTGTGTAATACATACCTCTTTCCCAGAATGCTTTACCGGCTGTCTGTACTTCCCTTGTGACGATCATGAGAAGGCGCTCGAGCGTTTGCTATTCTCCTGTCTTTGGAGAGGACGCAAACACATGGTCGACAAAGGAGTCTGTTGCCTCCGTCCGTAAAGTCAAGGGGGTCTGGGGATGCCACACTTGAGGAGCCACGTGCTCGCTTCGAGGTTGGCATTCCTCAGGCGCGCGTTGGAGGAAGATCGGTTGCTGCGGGGTAGTGAGACATGTTCCCAGCCTCACTATCACTCCCCCGCTCCTAAGGACTAGCAATAGGCCTTGGGGGCGGCCGAAATTCCTGCTCGAATGTCTGATCGGCCCTTCGGGCCATTCCATGGTCCAGTGACCTTTCACGGCCTAGGAGAATCTTCTATCGGGGATTAGGTGAGGGCGCCGTGAGCGATGAACTGTGGAGTAAGCCGGCATGTCGAGAGAGGAGTATCGCTCTCATTGGTCTTGGGCGCCAGGTGCGGATTGGCTCAACAACTCTGAGAGTTTTCCGGACCTGGCGATTGGCTCTCTGAATGGTTTGTCTCTCAACGACAAGCGTTTCGCAATGGGCCTGGCGGATTTGCCAGATTGTGAACGTTGCGTCCTTGGAATTAAGGAGACGTCTGCGCACGCCTTCTTCCATTGTTCGCGCGTTCGCCCGTTGTGGGCGCGTGTTGGCGAGTTGACCGCTCGTATCGCGTGCCGCGCTTGTGCTCATTGATCGCGCATACGCTGTGGACAATGTGTCGCCCCCGTACTCTGGAGTGAAGCGGATGGTGTTTCTGTCGCTACTGGCCACGGCTAGAATGGTGATTTGGATGACGCGTCTGGAGGAAGTCTTGCGGGGCGGTCGTCTTTCGGATCGGATCTAACTGATATTTTGAGCACCAGCTCAAAATTAAGATTAGAACTGAATCTGAAAACGGCTGCACCCGACAGAGTTCAGCGAAATGGGTGGGTATATGCGGCGAGCCTGGTTCGCGTGACCGGGGCTAGCCTGATTTTCTCTTTTAGATCTGTTATTGCATCGGGGTGGATTCCTCTTTGGAACCCCTCCTGCATGGTTAAGGTAGAAGTTCTTTTTGTGCCTAGTTAATGTGAGTGAATGTGTTTGTCCTGGCCTGTTCCCGGCTCCATTGTTTACAGGATCCAGTTCGAGATTCTATTGTCCAAGTATTATTTTGTCCCGTTTTCACTTTCGGCTGGGTCAGCCTTATACATTCTCCAGTCCAACTTATTTTTGCCCCCTGCTTATCCATTCCTCCCCTTAGAAAGAGCTGCTTGATTTTGTCTTTTAAGGCAGAATACAGTGGCCTCTTTAATTATGTGGGTGTGTTTGGGTCTTACTAACCCATGTATATATATTCATTTGAAATTGTTTTTGTTTTGGGGTTTTTTGTTTCTTCATTCCCCTCCCCATCATGTCATTTCATGAATAAAGTTTTAAATTTATTTTGTACACTATTGTAAATATTGTAAATACACAAATTTTTATGTACATTTGGGGTGTTTTTAGGTCCCTGGTGCAGATTTTGCGGTATTTTGGTGCTTGATAGGTATGAGTGTTGATGGACAAATTTTTATGGTGACTGAGAAATTGTAACGTATGTATGGGTCGAATCTGATTAATGGGTATAAGATAGTTATGGAAGACCAACCCAAGTTTTTTGTTCCCCCTCCCATTTGTTGGCCTTGTGCCAGAATTCATGTATTTATGCTGGAATAAATAATGCATCTTCTTACTCTACTGATCTTTATTGTGGCTGTGGTTGGGGTGCAAAGTTCTGCTTTGTTCCTACGATATTAGTAGTGACTGGTATCTTGACACACTGATTTCCGGGTTCGAGTTTGTGCCTGGCTTGCGTAAAGTAGTGCTTTTCAGCGCGAAACACCGGGAATAGTTGTCTGGCGTTCGGCCACTTTGAAGTATGGCCACAGATGGGCCAGTAGGAGATCGTTCCTCCCACCACACGGCCTCGGTGGGAGGGAAGGAGGGTGACTGGCAGCTACCGCCACGGGAGTCACCCTCCTTACTAGTACCAGTAGAAGAATCAGCAGCAGGACCCGTACTGGCTGCAGTGCCAGCTCCTGATCCCCTCAACCATCTACCTCTGGGTGGACAGGGGAAAATTACTGAAAAAAATGAAGACTATTATGAAAAGAAGGCCAAGTACGAGGAATATATCAAAGGCACAGAGCTAGTCTCAGTGCCGGACCAGTTGGCGGAAATAGAGAAAGGGATCATTACTTTGATAACTAAAGATATCAAAACTCACAAGATGATCGGAGTGCCAAGAGACACATTTGAAGATGCTATCAAGGCACTGAACATCAAGGCTAGGGCCGTGGCGAGGAGGAGCAATGCCATATGGGACGTCCTGCTGGGCACCCCCGAAGAGGCTAAAGCGTATTGTCGATTGGTGCTGGAGACAAAAAAAAAAAAAAACTTCCCAGTTCCTGACTGAGTACATGGGTGCCCGTAAGGTCAAAATAACACTGCATGGCGTCCCTATGGACATTGCAGAAGACCACGTGGGCGCTTTCTTTGCTAATTATGGAAAGTAGCCGTGGTCTCTCGCTGCGGTCGAAGGCCGGGTTTGTCACTGGTGACAGTATGGTCCTGCAGGCGACTCTGTCAAAGGAGAACATTGATAAAATACCCAACGCCTTACCTGCAGGGGCCGCAACATCTTTGTCATCGTGGAAGGCAGGAAGCCGTGCTGTTGGGTTCAGGGGCGGCGGAACATGTCGCTAAAACGTGTCCGACTAAGAATCCGCCCCCAAAGGCCCAACCAGCCAAACAACAGCAACCTGTGAAAGAAGCAGCTAAGCCAAGCCCACCAGCACCAGCTCCGCAGCCGGCAAGGAGGTGATTGGCAGGTGGTGGCGAGGAAAAGCAAAAAAACGCCTTCTCCGGCCAAGGTGCCGGTCAAGGCTCCACGCCTGTCAAAACACCTGCCAAAACACCCCAAAACAAAAGGAACCTACTCCCATAAAATCACCCACCAAACAAGGGAAGGAAAGAGCCCTCTCCCGAAAAAGGATGTGGGGGAACCAATGGAGGTAGGAGCGTCATCCCCGAAGCGCGGAAGAGAGGCGGAAGATGAGCAACAGGACGGCATAAAAGTAGAAGGAGGAGCAGGAGCTCCGAAAGAAGGAAATATAGGGACAAGTGCGCGTCTGTACCGGTCTCTCCGGTCAGGCACACGTATGCCGATAAAGCTAGAAGCCTACCTTCTTCCCCGCGCAAAGCTTCCCAGTCCCCAACCTTAATTTGATCCCTTTAAAAAAAACAGATGCCTGTAACACCCTCTCCTCCCCTTCTCCTATTCCCACTCCCTCTCGGGCAAAAAGAAAGCCCTCCCTCAAGGTGATGCACTGTTGAAGGTGGACGAAGGTATTGTGGAGGAGTGGTCCTCTCGCAGAGGAGAAAGCTCCTGAAGCCGCTCCTCAAACTAACTAAAGTTAAAGGACTTTCTACAGAAGAGACAACAAACTTTCCCCAGGCCCCAGGAATAATATTACCTCGTTAGAAACACCGGGGGGTAACCTGAGGGTCTGGGACCATATTGAAGAGGCCAAATTACACTATCCTAAAATAAGGATGGTCACTATGAACACACCTGAGCTCAAAAAAAATGGGCAAAAATTGTTCGGGGAGGTTCCTGGCTATTCTCCACCCATGCTTATATAGGGTGTAAAACTAACATATCCCACCGACGTCGGCGGGATTGTCCTAGACGGGCGGATTACGTCCGACATTGGTACAGGGTCCCTAGGACAGTCCGTCGGGGTCCCCTCTGCCCGAGATTTCTACCCCGTATGCGACTAGAGCCTTGTTGCATGTTTCTTTGTTTTTTCGTTTCAGGTTTAAAAGATGTCTATTAAGATAGCCAGCTTGAATGCGAAGGGCCTGAGGGATCGGGGTAAGGCGGCTGCCTGCTTCGTGACCTCTTGTCCTTCGGCGTGGATGTGGCCGCGATCCAAGAGACTCACTTTGTTTGCGAAGTCGACTCTTGTGTGCTGTCTAACGACTTTACGTTCATTCAGCATAAGTGGAGCCGGCAAGCCAGAGGTGTTTCTTTGCTGGTCAAGGCAAATTTGGACGCGAAGGTTGACCTTGTCCATGTCGGTGCCGAGGGCCGGCTGATCGGGGCCGATATTGCAGTGAAAAGCAAATTGTTCCGGCTGATTGTGGTTTATGCGCCCAATAAGCAAGGTGAGCGTGTCTCTTTCTTTCGGCTGTTGGAGCCCTTTATGGTGCATTCAACACGGCTAATCTTAGTTGGGGACTGGAATGCCATCCTAACCCCCAAATGGGATAGAGGGAGGGGCGCTAGCGGGAGGAATGATGATCGTAGCCTGGTTGATCTGATCGACGAATTTGGTCTCGTCGATAGATACCGGGTCGATCATCCGGATGGGAGTATGTGGACGTGGGCGCTTAATTGGCCTTCTACCCGGGTATCTGCGTACCTGGATAGGATGTTAGTGAGAGTGGCCGACATAGACTTCTTAGAATGTCCAACGTTCCACTGGCTAGGCTACACGGACCACAAACTCGTTTGTGCCCGTGTGGTGTTAGACTTTAGGCCTAGGTTGGCTGGTTATTGGAAGTTCAATCAGTCCTTACTGGACAGGCGGGACTTTCGTGACCAGCTGACAAAACTAGTTCAGCGGGCGTTAATTGGGCGAGTCATTGGGAATAAGTGGTGGGTTAACCTTAAGGACTCCATTAGGTCTTTTGCCACCAAACATAGCCAGCGGCTCAAACTAGATAAGGCTGCGGAGGCAAAGACACTTATAAAGTTAATTTCGCTCGGGCGGAGGCTGGTGGGGATCCTCGAGATAGGCCTTAGCCAGGGAGGCCCCGGGCGCACGACTAGCGAGCGCTATATGGGTCAGGTACTAGAGCTTGCTAAGCAAGATGTCTTCCATCGATGGGCGCAGAACTGCGCAAGGAAGAAATTCGTCGGGCCGGCGATCGGTACATTCGAGAGGTGCGCGACCCGGAGGGACATCTCCTTCGGTCCACCGACGACATGTGCGAGGCGTTCCGGCAGCATTTCGAACACCGGTTTACCAAGGAGCCTGGTCTCCGTGACGAGGAGTTTCGCAGCTATTTGGCTGACTTTCCCCGGCTTTTGCCGGCTGAAGCGGCTAGCTGCGAAGGGGAGATTACGGAGGACGAAGTCTACGCGGCTTGAAGAAGACTCTGGTGGCAAGTCGCCAGGTTTGGATGGTTTGCCCTATGAATTGTACTTGAGGATGTCGCACCTTTTGTCCCGCTCTTGACTGTCGTGTTCAACCACTGGTTTCGGCAGGGGTCCATCCCCTGGCTCGATCACCAGGGGCGTGATCACGCTGTTGGGAAAAGGCAAGAAGGTTGGGCGGGGATTAGATGATTACAGGTCTACAACTCTGCTAAACACAGAGTTAAAGATTTTGGCCAAGATCCTGACGAATCGCTTGCAGCTGTTACCGAGTCTCTGTTGGAACCGGATCAGACTTGTTCTGTGAAGGGACGAACAATTCAGAGCAACCTGCACTGATTCGCACGATCGTAGAGGGTGTAGAAGACGACGAAGAGGCCGCGCTGATCAATTTGGATCAGTCCAAGGCATTTGATAGGATTGACCATGGCTACCTGGCTGCTGTCCTGCAGGCCGCCGGATTCAAACCCGACTTCAGCCGCTGGATTACCGGTATCGCTCCCCCAAGGCTGTGGTACAGGTGAACGGGAAGCTGTCGAGCGCTTTCGCTGTCTAGGTCGGTCCGACAGGGTTGTCCACTGTCGCCTCTCCTTTACGTCCTGGCGTTGGAGCCCTCCTCCTTCGCCGGCTAAGGGACGAGACGTGCAGTCCGGTCCTGCGTGAATTGCTGTCCCTGGAGCTCGGTCAGGGTTTCCGCGTACGCCGATGACGTAACGACTTTGTGTCCCGCAGGGACATAAGGGCGGTACAGAAGGCGCTTGAACGGTACGAACAGGTAACAGGGGCCAGAATTTAACCGCGACAAGTCGTCCGGCTTGCGGTTAGGTGCCTGGAAGGGTGTTTCCTCCCGGGGCCCTTCGACTGGACGGACGGGCCGGTCAAGCTCCTCGAGTTTGGTTTGGTCCGGACTTACAGTTGGAGAAAACTGGTCAGAAGTACAGGCAAAGGTCGGCGCGTCGGTCGAGATTTGGCGTCGACGGAGTCTCTCCGTGAAGGGTCTGGCGGAGGTGTGTAATACATACCTTTCCCAGAATGCTTTACCGGCTGTCTGTACTTCCCTTTGTGACGATTCCGCGAGAAGGCGCTCGAGCGTTTGCTATTCTCCTGTCTTTGGAGAGGACGCAAACACATGGTCGACAAAGGAGTCTGTTGCCTCCGTCCGTGTCAGGTGGGGTCTGGGGATGCCACACTTGAGGAGCCACGTGCTCGCTTCTGAGGTTGGCATTCCTCAGGCGCGTTGGAGGAAGATCGGTTGCTTGCGGGGGTAGTGAGGGACATGTTCCCTAGCCTCACTATCACTCCCCAGCTCCTAAGGACTAGCAATAGGGCCTTGGGGGCGGCCGAAATTCCTGCTCGAATGTCTGGACGGCCCTTCGGGCCATTCCGTCCTCAGCGACCTTCACGGCCTAGGAGAATCTTCTATCGGGGATTAGTGGAGGGCGCCGAAGGAGGAACTGTGGAGTAAGCTCGGCATGTCGAGAGAGGAGTATCGCTCTCATTGGTCTTGGGCGCCAGGTGCGGATTGGCTCAACAACTCTGAGTTTTCTCTGACCTGGCGATTGGCTCGGAATGGTTTGTCTCTCAACGACAAGCGTTTCGCAATGGGCCTGGCGGATTTGCCAGATTGTGAACGTTGCGTCCTTGGAATTGCCAGAGACGTCTGCGCACGCCTTCTTCCATTGTTCGCGCGTTCGCCCGTTGTGGGCGCGTGTTGGCGAGTTGACTGCTCGCATCGCGCCGCGGGAGCTGTGCTCATTGATCGCGCATACGCTGTGGACAATGTGTCGCTCCCGTACTCTGGAGGAAGGATGGTGTTTCTGTCGCTACTGGCCACGGCTAGAATGGTGATTTGGATGACGCGTCTGGAGGAAGTCTTGCGGGGCGGTCGTCTTTCGATCAGGATCTAATCCGATATTTTGAGCACCAGCTCAAAATTAAGATTAGAACTGAACGAAAACGGCTGCACCCGACAGAGTTCAGCGAAAAGGTGGGTATATGCGGCGAGCCTTAGTTCGCGTGACCGTGGGGCTAGCCTTTGGATTTTCTCTTTTAGATCTGCTAGTTGCATCGGGGGATTCCTTTGGAACCCTGCCCGTATGTAGAAGTTCTTTGTGCCTAGTTAATGTAGAGGAATGTGTTTGTCCTGGCCTGTTCCCGGCTCCATTGCTTTTGTTATGATCCAGTTCGAGATTCCCATTGTCCAAGTATTATTTTGTCCTGTTTTCACTTTCGGCTGGGTCAGCCTTATACATTCTCCAGTCCAATTTATTTTTGCCCCCTGCTTATCCATTCCCCTTAGAAAGAGAGCTGCTTGATTTTGTCTTTTAAGGCAGAATACAGTGGCCTCTTTAATTATGTGGGTGTGTTTGGGTCTTACTAACCCATGTATATATATTCATTTGAAATTGTTTTTTGTTTTGGGGTTTTTTGTTTCTTCATTCCCCCTCCCCATCATCATGTCATTTCATGAATAAAGTTTTAAATTTATTTTTGTACACTATTGTAAATATTGTAAATACACAAATTTTTATGTACATTTGGGGTGTTTTTAGGTCCCTGGTATGATTTTGCGGTATTTTGGTGCTTGATAGGTATGAGTGTTGATGGACAAGTTTTTATGGTGACTGAGAAAATTGTAACGTATGTATGGGTCGTGAATCTGATTAGCTAGGTATAAGATGGTTACGGAAGACCAACCCAAGTTTTTGTACCCCCTCCCATTTGTTGGCCTTGTGCCAGAATTCATGTATTTATGCTGAATAAATAATGACCAGCCATTTCCTACTGACTTTTGTTTTGTGGGTTGTGGTTGTAAGTGCAAAGTTCTGCTTTTGTTCCTACGTGATATTAGTAGTGACTTTGTATCTTGGTTACACACTGATTTCCGGCCCGAGTTTATAGCTCGGGCTTGCGCTCGTAGTGCTTTTCAGCGCGAAACACCGGGAATTAGTTGTCCGGTGTTCGGCTGCTTGTGGCTATGGCCACAGATGGGCCAGTAGAGATCGTTCCTCCCACCACGGCCTCGGTGGGAGGGAAGGAGGTGACTGGCAGCTACCGCCACGGGAGTCACCCTCCTTACTAGTACCAGTAGAAGAATCAGCAGCAGGACCCGTACCGGCTGCAGTGCCAGCTCCTGGATCCCCCAAACCATCTACCTCTGGGTGGACAGGGGGAAAAATTACCGAAAAATGAAGACTATTATGAAAAAGTGAAGGCCAAGTACGAGGAATATATCAAAGGCACAGAGCTAGTCTCAGTGCCGGACCAATTGGCAGAAATAGAAAAAGGATCAATTCACTTTGATAACTAAAGATATCAAAACTCACAAGATGATCGGAGTGCCAAGAGACACATTTGAAGATGCTATCAAGGCACTGAACATCAAGGCTAGGGCCGTGGCGAGGAGGAGCAATGCCATATGGGACGTCCTGCTGGGCACCCCGAAGAGGCTAAGCGTATGGTCGGATTGGTGCTGGAGACAAAAACTCTCCAGTTCCTGACTGAAGTACATAAGGTGCCCGTAAGGTCAAAATAACACTGCATGGCGTCCCTATGGACATTGCAGAAGACCACGTGGGCGCTTTCTTTGCTAATTATGGAAAAGTAGCCGCGGTCTCCTCGCCACGGTCGAAGGCCGGGTTTATCACTGGTGACATGGTCCTGCAGGCGACTCTGTCAAAGGAGAACATTGATAAAATACCCAACGTCCTTACCTGCCAGAACCGCAACATCTTTGTCATCGTGGAAGGCAGGAAGCCGTGCTGTTGGGTCTGTGGGGCGGCGGAACATGTCGCTAAAACGTGTCCGACTAAGAATCCGCCCCCAAAGGCCCAACCAGCCAAACAACAGCAACCTGTGAAAGAAGCAGCTAAGCCAAGCCCACCAGCACCAGCTCCGGCAGCCGGCAAGGAGGGTGATTGGCAGGTGGTGGCTTGAGGAAAAAAGCAAAAACGCCTTCTCCGGCCAAGGTGCCGGTCAAGGCTCATCGCCTGTCAAAACACCTGCCAAAACACCCCCAAAACAAAGGAACCACTCCCATAAAATCACCCACCAAACAAGGGAAGGAAAGAGCCCTCCCCCGAAAAAGGATGTGGGGGAACCAATGGAGGTAAGGAGAGCGTCATCCCTGAAGCGCGGAAGAGAGGCGGAAGATGAGCAACAGGACGGCATAAAAAGCAGAAGGAGGAGCAGGAGCTCCGAAAGAAGGAAATATAGGGACAAGTGCGCGTCTGTACCGGTCTCTCCGGTCAGGCACACGTATGCCGATAAAGCTAGAAGCCTACCTTCTTCCCCGCGCAAGCTTCCCAGTCCCCAACCTTTAATTTGATCCCTTTAAAAAAACAGATGCCTGTAACACCCTCTCCCTCCCCTTCTCCTATTCCCTCCCCTCTCGGGCAAAAAAAAAAGAAAGCCCTCCTCAAGGTGATGCACTGTTGAAGGTGGACGAAGGTATTGTGGAGGGAGTGGTCCTCGCAGAGGAGAAAGCTCCTGAAGCCGCTCCTCAAACTAACTAAAGTTAAAGGACTTTCTACAGAAGAGCCAACAAACTTTCCCCAGGCCCCAGGAATAGTACCCCTCGTTAGAAACACCGGGGTAACCTGAGGTCTGGGACCATATTGAAGAGGCCAAATTACACTATCCTAAAATAAGGATGGTCACTATGAACACACCTGAGCTCAAAAAAATGGGCAAAAATTGTTCCGGGGAGGTTCCCGGTTATTCTCCACCCATGCTTATATGGGGTGGTAAAACCGTATCCCACCGACGTCGGCGGGATTGTCCTAGACGGGCGGATTACGTCCGACATTGGTACAGGGTCCCTGGACAGTCCGTCGGGGTCCCCTCTGCCCGAGATTTCTACCCCGTATGCGACTAGAGCCTTGTTGCATGTTTCTTTGTTTTTCGTTTCAGGTTTAAAAGATGTCTATTAAGATAGCCAGCGAATGCGAAGGGCCTGAGGGATCGGGGTAAGGCGGCTCGCCTGCTTCGTGACCTCTTGTCCTTCGGCGTGGATGCTGGCCGCGATCCAAGAGACTCACTTTGTTTGCGAAGTCGACTCGTGTGTGCTGTCTAACGACTTTGTCGTCTATTCAGCATATGGGAGCCGGCAAGCCAAGTGTTTCTTTGCTGGTCAAGCGTACCCTGGACGCGAAGGTTGACCTTGTCCATGTCGGTGCCGAGGGCCGGCTGATCGTGGCCGATATTGCGGTGAAAAGCAAGTCGTTCCGGTTGATTGCGGTTTATGCGCCCAATAAGCAAGGTGAGCGTGTCTCTTTCTTTCGGCTGTTGGAGCCCTTTATGGTGCATTCAACACGGCTAATCTTAGTTGGGGACTGGAATGCCATCCTAACCCCAAATGGGATAGAGGGAGGGGGCGCTAGCGGAGGAATGATGATCGTAGCCTGGTTGATCTGATCGACGAATTTGGTCTCGTCGATAGATACCGGGTCGATCATCCGGATGGATATGTGGACGTGGGCGCTTAGTGGCCTTCTACCGGGTATCTGCGTACCTGGATAGGATGTTAGTGAGAGTGGCCGACATAGACTTCTTAGAGATGTCCAACGTTCCACTGGCTAGGCTACACGGACCACAAACTCGTTTGTGCCCGTGTGGTGTTAGAACACCCCAGGCCCTGAGTTGGCTGGTTATTGGAAGTTCAATCAGTCCTTACTGGACAGGCGGGACTTTCGTGACCAGCTGACAAAACTAGTTCAGCGGGCGTTAATTGGGCGAGTCATTGGGAATAAGTGGTGGGTTAACCTTAAGGACTCCATTAGGTCTTTCGCCACCAAATATAGCCAGCGGCTCAAACTAGATAAGGCTGCGGGAGATGCCAAAGACACTTAGTGCTAATTTCGCCCGGGCGGAGGCTGGTGGGGATCCCCTAGAGATAGCCTTAGCCAGGAGGCCCTGAGGCGCACGACTAGCGAGCGCTATATGGGCCAGGTAATTAGAGCTAAGTTAAGCAAGATGTCTTCAGAAGCTGTGAACATGGGCACCAGAACTGCGCAAGGAAGAAATTCGTCGGGCCGGCGATCGGTACATTCGAGAAGTGCGCGACCCGGAGGGCTGTCTCGCCGGTCCACCGACGACATGTGCGAGGCGTTCCGGCAGCATTTCGAACACCGGTTTACCAAGGAGCCTGGTCTCCGTGACGAGGAGTTTCGCAGCTATTTGGCTGACTTTCCCCGGCTTTTGCCGGCTGAAGCGGCTAGCTGCGAAGGGGAGATTACGGAGGACGAAGTCTACGCGGCTTTGAAGAAGACCGGCAGTGGCAAGTCGCCAGGTTTGGATGGTTTGCCCTATGAATTGTACTTGAGGATGTCGCACCTTTTTGTCCCGCTCTTGACTGTCGTGTTCAACCACTGGTTTCGGCAGGGGTCCATCCCCGGATCGGATCACCAGGGGCGTGATCACGCTGTTGGGAAAAGGAAAAAGAAAAGGCAAGAAGGTTGGGCGGGGATTAGATGATTACAGGCCCATAACTCTGCTAAACACAGAGTTAAAGATTTTGGCCAAGATCCTGACGAATCGCTTGCAGCTAGTTGCCGAGTCTCTGTTGGAACCGGATCAGACTTGTTCTGTGAAGGGACGAACAATTCAGAGCAACCTGCACTTGATTCGCACGATCGTAGAGGGTGTAGAAGACGACGAAGAGGCCGCGCTGATCAATTTGGATCAGTCCAAGGCATTTGATAGGATTGACCATGGCTACCTGGCTGCTGTCCTGCAGGCCGCCGGATTCAAACCCGGACTTCAGCCGCTGGATTAGCCTTCTGTATCGCTCCCCCAAGGCTGTGGTACAGGTGAACGGGAAGCTGTCGAGCGCTTTCGCGCTGTCTAGGTCGGTCCGACAGGGTTGTCCACTGTCGCCTCTCCTTTACGTCCTGGCGTTGGAGCCTCCTTCCTTCGCCGGCTAAGGGACGAGACGTGCAGTCCGGTCCTGCGTGGAATTGCTGTCCCTGGTGGAGCTCGAGCCAGGGTTTCCGCGTACGCCGATGACGTAACGACCTTTGTGTCCTCCCGCAGGGACATAAGGGCGGTACAGAAGGCGCTTGAACGGTACGAACAGGTAACAGGGGCCAGAATTAACCGCGACAAGTCGTCCGGCTTGCGGTTAGGTGCCTGGAAGGGTGTTTCCCTCCCGGGGCCCTTCGACTGGACGGACAGGGCCGGTCAAGCTCCTCGGAGTTTGGTTCGGTCCGGACTTACAGTTGGAGAAAAACTGGTCAGAAGTACAGGCAAAGGTCGGCGCGTCGGTCGAGATTTGGCGTCGACGGAGTCTCCTCCGTGAAGGGTCTGGCGGAGGTGTGTAATACATACCTCTTTCCCAGAATCCTTTACCGGCTGTCTGTACTTCCCCTTTGTGACGATCATGAGAAGGCGCTCGAGCGTTTGCTATTCTCCTGTCTGTGGAAGGACGCAAACACATGGTCGACAAAGGAGTCTGCTGCCTCCGTCCGTGTCAAGGGGGTCTGGGGATGCCACACTTGGGGAGCCACGTGCTCGCTTCGAGGTTGGCATTCCTCAGGCGCGCGTTGAGGAAGATCGGTTGCTTGCGGGGGTAGTGTGAGGGACATGTTCCCTAGCCTCACTATCACTCCCCCGCTCCTAAGGACTATGCAAGCCTTGGGCGCCGAAATTCCTGCTCGAATGTCTGGACGGCCCTTCGGGCCATTCCATGGTCCAGTGACCTTTCACGGCCTAGGGAGAATCTTCTATCGGGGATTAGTGGAGGGCGCCGTGAAGGATGAACTGTGGAGTAAGCTCGGCATGTCGAGAGAGGAGTATCGTTCTCATTGGTCTTGGGCGCCAGGTGCGGATTGGCTCAACAACTCTGAGTTTTCCTGACCTGGCGATTGGCTCGAATGGTTTGTCTCTCAACGACAAGCGTTTCGCAATGGGCCTGGCGTCTGATTTGCCAGATTGTGAACGTTGCGTCCTTGGAATTAAGGAGACGTCTGCGCACGCCTTCTTCCATTGTTCGCGCGTTCGCCCGTTGTGGGCGCGTGTCGGCGAGTTGACTGCTGCATCGCGCCGCGGGAGCTTGTTGCCTCATTGATCGCGCATACGCTGTGGACAATGTGTCGCCCCCGTACTCTGGAGGAAGCGGATGGTGTTTCCGTCGCTACTGGCCACGGCTGAATGGTGATTTGGATGACGCGTCTGGAGGAAGTCTTGCAAGGGGCGGTCGTCTTTCGGATCAGATCTAATCCGATATTTTGAGCACCAGCTCAAAATTAAGATTAGAACTGAACGAAAACGGCTGCACCCGACAGAGGTTCAGCGAAAGGTGGGTATATGCGGCGAGCCTGGTTCGCGTGACCGGGGCTAGCCTGATTTTCTCTTTTAGATCTGCTAGTTGCATCGGGGTGGATTCCTTTGAACCCCGCCCGTGGTTAAGGTAGAAGTTCTTTTTGTGCCTAGTTAATGTGAGTGAATGTGTTTGTCCTGGCCTGTTCCCGGCTCCATTGCTTTTGTTATGATCCAGTTCGAGATTCCCATTGTCCAAGTATTATTTTGTCCTGTTTTCACTTTCGGCTGGGTCAGCCTTATACATTCTCCAGTCCAATTTATTTTGCCCCCTGCTTATCCATTCCCCTTAGAAAGAGAGCTGCTTGATTTTGTCTTTTAAGGCAGAATACAGTGGCCTCTTTAATTATGTGGGTGTGTTTGGGTTTTACTAACCCATGTATATATATTCATTTGAAATTGTTTTTTGTTTTGGGGTTTTTTGTTTCTTCATTCCCCCTCCCCATCATGTCATTTCATGAATAAAGTTTTAAATTTATTTTTGTACACTATTGTAAATATTGTAAATACACAAATTTTTATGTACATTTGGGGTGTTTTTAGGTCCCTGGTATGATTTTGCGGTATTTTGGTGCTTGATAGGTATGAGTGTTGATGGACAAGTTTTTATGGTGACTGAGAAAATTGTAACGTATGTATGGGTCGTGAATCTGATTAGCTAGGTATAAGATAGTTACGGAAGACCAACCCAAGTTTTTGTTCCCCCTCCCATTTGTTGGCCTTGTGCCAGAATTCATGTATTTATGCTGAATAAATAATGACCAGCCATTTCCTACTGACTTTTGTTTTGTGGGCTGGGGTTGTAAGTGCAAAATTCTGCTTTTGTTCCTATGTGATATTAGTAGCGACTTTGTGTATCTTGGACACACTGATTTCCGCCCGAGTTTATAGCTCGGGCTTGCGTAAAGTAGTGCTTTTCAGCGCGAAACACCGGGAATTAGTTGTCTGTGTCTGGCCACTTTGTATGGTGGCCACAGATGGGCCAGTAGAGATCGTTCCTCCCACCACGGCCTCGGTGGAGAAGAGGTGATCGGCAGCTACCGCCACGGGAGTCACCCTCCTTACTAGTACCAGTAGAAGAATCAGCAGCAGGACCTGTACCGCTGCAGTGCCAGCTCCTGATCCCCCCAAACCATCTACCTCTGGGTGGACAGGGGAAAAATTACCGAAAAAAATGAAGACTATTATGAAAAGATGAAGGCGACGAGAATATATCAAAGGCACAGAGCTAGTCTCAAAGCTGGACCAGTTGGCGGAAATAGAGAAAAGGATCATTACTTTGATAACTAAAGATATCAAAACTCACAAGATGATCGGAGTGCCAAGAGACAAGCCATTTGAAGATGCTATCAAGGCACTGAACATCAAGGCTAGGGCCGTGGCGAGGAGGAGCAATGCCATATGGGACGTCCTGGTTGGGCACCCCGAAGAGGCTAAGCGTATGGTCGGATTGGTGCTGAGACAAAAACTCTCCAGTTCCTGACTGAGTACATGGGTGCCCGTAAGGTCAAAATAACACTGCATGGCGTCCCTATGGACATTGCAGAAGACCACGTGGGCGCTTTCTTTGCTAATTATGGAAAGTAGCCGCGGTCTCCTCGCTGCGGTCGAAGGCCGGGTTTATCACTGGTGACATGGTCCTGCAGGCGACTCGTCAGTTGAGAACATTGATAAAATACCCAACGTCCTGCATCGCAGGGGCCGCAAATATCTTGTTACTGGAAGGCAGGAAGCCGTGCTGTTGGGTCTGTGGGTGGCGGAACATGTCGCTAAACGTGTCCGACTAAGAATCCGCCCCCAAAGGCCTAACCAGCCAAACAACAGCAACCTGTGAAAGAAGCAGCCAAGCCAAGCCCACCAGCACCAGCTCCGGCAGTTGAGTAAGGAGGGTGATTGCAGGTGGTATGAGGAAAAAGCAAAACGCCTTCGGCCAAGGTGCCGGTCAAGGCTCCATCGCCTGTCAAAAACACCTGCCAAAACACCCCCAAAACAAAAGGAACCTACTCCCATAAAATCACCCACCAAACAAGGGAAGGAAAGAGCCCTCTCCCTGAAAAAGGATGTGGGGGAACCAATGGAGGTAGGGGAGAGCGTCATCCCCGAAGCGCGGAAGAGGAGGCGGAAGATGAGCAACAGGACGAAAAGGGTGCTAAAATAGAGCAGGAGCCCGAAGAAGGAACATAGGGACAAGTGCGTCTGTACCGGTCTCTCCGGTCAGGCACACGTATGCTGATAAAGCTAGAAGCCTACCTTCTTTCCCGCGCAAAGCTTCCAGTCCCCAACCTTTAATTTGATCCCTTTAAAAAAACAGATGCCTGTAACACCCTCCCTCCCCCTTCTCCTATTCCCACTCCCTCTCAAGCAAAAAGAGAAAGCCCTCCCTCAAGGTGATGCACTGTTGAAGGTGGACGAAGGTATTGAGGAGTGGGAACCGCAGAGGAGAAAGCTCCTGAAGCTGCCCTCAAACTAACCAAAGTTAAAGGACTTTCTACAGGAAGAGCCAAATAAACTTTCCCCAGGCCCCAGGAATAATTACCCTCGTTAGAAACACTGGGGTAACCTGAGGGTCTGGGACCATATTGAAGAGGCCAAATTAATACCATCCTAAAATAAGGATGGTCACCATGAACACACCTGAGCTCAAAAAAATGGGCAAAAATTGTTCGGGAGGTTCCCGGTCATTCTCCACCCATGCTTATATAGGGTGGTAAAACCAACATATCCCACCGACGTCGGCGTGCAGATTGTCCTAGACGGGCGGATTACGTCCGACATTGGTACAGGGTCCCTAGACAGTCTGTCGGGGTCCCCTCTGCCTGAGATTTCTACCCCGTATGCGACTAGAGCCTTGTTGCATGTTTCTTTGTTTTTTCGTTTCAGGTTTAAAAGATGTCCATTAAGATAGCCAGCTTGAATGCGAAGGGCCTCGAGGACCGTGAAAAGGCGGCTCGCCTGCTTCGTGACCTCTTGTCCTTCGGCGTGGATGTAAAGCCGCGATCCAAGAGACTCACTTTGTTTGCGAAGTCGACTCTGTGTGCTGTCTAACGACTTTGTCGTCTATTCAGCATATGGGAGCCGGCAAGCCAGAGGTGTTTCTTTGCTGGTCAAGCGTACCCTGGACGCGAAGGTTGTCCATGTCGGTGCCGAGGGCCGGCTGATCGTGGCCGATATTGCAGTGAAAAGCAAATTGTTCCGGCTGATTGTGGTTTATGCGCCCAATAAGCAAGGTGAGCGTGTCTCTTTCTTTCGGCTGTTGGAGCCCTTTATGGTGCATTCAACACGGCTAATCTTAGCTGGGGACTGGAATGCCATCCTAACCCCCAAAATGGGATAGAGGAGGGGCGCTTAGCGGGAGGAATGATGATCGTAGCCTGGTTGATCTGATCGACGAATTTGGTCTCGTCGATAGATACCGGGTCGATCATCCGGATGGGAGTATGTGGACGTGGGCGCTTAATTGGCCTTCTACTCCGGTATCTGCGTACCTGGATAGGATGTTAGTGAGAGTGGCCGACATAGACTTCTTGAATGTCCACGTTCCACTGGCTAAGCACACGGACCACAAACCTGTTTGTGCCCGTGTGGTGTTAGACCTTGTGGCCTAGGTTGGCTGGTTATTGGAAGTTCAATCAGTCCCATTGACAGGCGGGACTTTCGTGACCAGCTGACAAAACTAGTTCAGCGGGCGTTAATTGGGCGAGTCATTGGGAATAAGTGGTAAGCAACTATGACCCATTAGGTCTTTCGCCACCAAATATAGCCAGCGGCTCTAACCAGATAAGGCTGCGGAGGCAAAGACACTTAGTGCTAATTTCGCCCGGGCGGAGGCTGCGGGGATCCCTCGAGATAGCCTTAGCCAGGAGGCCTGAGACGCGACTAGCCCGAGCGCTGCTGTGGGTCAGGTAATTAGAGCTAAGTTAAGCAAGATGTCTTCCGAAGCCCGAACATGGGCGCGGAACACGCCAAGGAAGAAATTCGTCGGGCCGGCGATCGGTACATTCGAGAAATTGACCGGAGGGACATCTCCAGCGGTCCACCGACGACATGTGCAGGCGTTCGGCGGCATTTCATTTTCGTTTACGAGTACAGTCTCCGTGACGAAGATTTTCGCAGCTATTTGCTTCAGCTTTCGCTTTGCCGGCTGAAGCGGCTAGCTGCGAAGGAGATTACGAGAGGAGACGAAGTCTGCGGCTTTGAAGAAGACCGGCGGTGGCAAGAGTCGCCGGGTTTGGATGGTTGCCTGAATTGTGCTTGAGGGATGTCGCACCTTTTTGTCCCGCTCTTGACTGTCGTGTTCAACCACTGGTTTCGGCAGGGGTCCATCCCCGGTCGGATCACCAGGGGCGTGATCACGCTGTTGAGAAAAACAAGAGTTGAGCGAGATTAGATGATTACAGGCCCATAACTCTGCTAAACACAGAGTTAAAGATTTTGTCAAGATCCTGACGAATCGCTTGCAGCTGGTTGCCGAGTCTCTGTTGGAACCGGATCAGACTTGTTCTGTGAAGGGACGAACAATTCAGAGCAACCTGCACTTGATTCCACGATCGTAGAAGAGAGTGTAGAAGACGACGAAGAGGCCGCGCTGATCAATTTGGATCAGTCCAAGGCATTTGATAGGATTGACCATGGCTACCTGGCTGCTGTCCTGCAGGCCGCCGGATTCAAACCCGACTTCAGCCGCTGGTTAACTTCTGTATCGCTCCCCAAGGCTGTGGTACAGGTGAACGGGAGCTATCCGAGCGCTTCCGCTGTCTAGGTCGGTCCGACAGGGTTGTCCACTGTCGCCTCTCCTTTACGTCCTGGCGGTGGAGCCTCTCCTTCGCCGGCTAAGGGACAGAGACGTGCAGTCAGTCCCTGCGTGGAATTGCTGTCCCTGGTGGAGCTCGAGCCAGGGTTTCCGCGTACGCCGATGACCTTAACGACCTTTGTGTCCTCCCGCAGGGACGCGGGGCGGTACAGAAGGCGCTTGAACAGTACGAACAGGTAACAGGGCCGAAATTAACCGCGACAAGTCGTCCGGCTTGCGGTTAGGTGCCTGGAAGGGTGTTCCCTCCCGGGGCCCTTCGACTGGACGGACGAGCCGGTCAAGCTCCTCGGAGTTTGGTTCGGTCCGGACTTACAGTTGGAGAAAAGCAGTCGATACAAACAAGGGTCAGCTCGTCGGTCGAGATTTGGCGTCGACGGAGTCTCTCCGTGAAGGGTCTGGCGGAGGTGTGTAATACATGCCTCTTTCCAGAATCACACCGGCTGTCTGTACTTCCTTTGTGACGATCATGAGAAGGCGCTCGAGCGTTTGCTGTTCTCTGTCTTTGGAGAGGACGCAAACACATGGTCGACAAGGAAGTCTGCTGCCTCCGTCCGTGTCAAGGGAGTCTGGGATGCCACACTTGAGGAGCCACGTGTCGCTTCGAGGTTGGCATTCTCGAGCACTTTGGCATTTGGAGAGAGATCGGTTGCTTGCGGGGGTATTGAGGGACATGTTCCCTAACCTCACTATCACTCCCCCGCTCTAAGGACTAACAATAGGCCTTGGGGGCGGCCGAAGTCCTGCTCGAATGTCTGACGGCCCTTCGGGCCATTCCATGGTCAGTGACCTTTCACGGCTAGGAGAATCTTCTATCAGGGATTAGTGGAGGGCGCCGTGAAGGATGAACTGTGGAGTAAGCTCGGCATGTCGAGAGAGAGTATCGCTCTCATTGGTCTTGGGCGCCAGGTGCGGATTGGCTCAGCAACTCTGAGTTTCTCTGACCTGGCGATTGGCTCGGAATGGTTTGTCTCTCAACGACAAGCGTTTCGCAATGGGCCTGGCGGATTTGCCAGATTGTGAACGTTGCGTCCTTGGAATTGAGAAGACGTCTGCGCACGCCTTCTTCCATTGTTCGCGCGTTCGCCCGTTATTGAGCAATGTCGGCAGGTGTTGACTGCTCGTATCGCGCCGCGAGAGCTTGTGCTCATTGATCGCGCATACGCTGTGGACAATGTGTCGCCCGTACTCTGGAGTGAAGCGGATGGTGTTTCTGTCGCTACTGGCCACGGCTAGAATGGTGATTTGGATGACGCGTCTGGAGAAGTCTTGCGGGGCGGTCGTCTTTCGGATCAGGATCTAATCCGATATTTTGAGCACCAGCTCCAAATTAAGATTGGGAACTGAACGAAGACGGCTGCACCGGCAAGAAGAGTTCAGCGAAGGTGGGTATATGCGGCAAACCTGGTTCGCGTGACCGGGAAAGCTGTGTGATTTTCTCTTGCACAGATCTGCTAGTTGCATCGGGGTGGATTCCTTTGGAACCCCTCCCGTGGTTAAGGTAAGAAAGTCTTTTTGTGCCTAGTTAATGGGAGTGAATGTGTTTGTCCTAGCCTGTTCCAGCTCCATTGCTTTTGTTATGATCCAGTTCGAGATTCCCATTGTCCAAGTATTATTTTGTCCGTTTTCACTCTCAACTGGGTCAGCCTTATGCATTTCTCAGTCCAATTTATTTTTGCCCCTGCTTCTCATTCCTTAGAAAGAGAGCTGCTTGATTTTGTCTTTTAAGGCAGAATACAGTGGCCTCTTTAATTGTGGGTGTGTTTGGGTCATACAGCATTTGTGTATATATATTCATTTGAAAATTGTTTTTGTTTTGGGGATTTTTTGTTTCTTCATTCCCACC